>JABUQX010095713.1:0-22815 GCA_015478945.1 Trachelipus rathkii
GTTGTACCGCTTCGTTCAATTCAATTTGGGTGTTTAACCGTTTTCCGCATTTATCGTGAAACGCTTTTCCGCGTTTTCGTGCGCCCTTCAATGATTGCAATTTTATTTTATATAATTTTTATTATATAAATATAATTTCTATATAGTTGCATTATATATATATATATACCTCCCCCAAATATTTATCGCAAAATAATAAAATTAAATATTTAAAAGTTTAGCCAGAGTTTTGAACTTTTAGGTAATATTTCACGCCTCAATTTTCGTGCATGATAAATTTAACTAGTGGTTTGGTAATATTAGTTTCCCGTGGTGGTGGAGCAAATATTAGAACCCCCAGACAGAGGCTTCACCCCTGTCTTGTAATAATAATTAGTTTCCAAGAATTAGACATTTGCTTATTACGGTTTCTTCTTGTTTTCCTTGTTTTCTAAACAGAAACGAGAAACATTAGGAACCTAAAATAAAAATTATTACATTGGAAATTTGTCTCTCTCCTAGAATGCTTGCATTTCTAGAGATTGACGATTCCTACAAATAATAATTATTATTGGTAGTCATTACCATTAATAATAATTATTATTATTATTATTATTATTATTATTATTATCATCATTTATTTTAGTGTAGCTAGTATACTGCTTTCTATTATTATTATTATTATTATTATTATTATTATTATTATTATTATTATTATTATTATTATTATTATTATTATTATTATTGCTTTCATGGTACTAATTATAGGAAGTCTTGGTAGTATGCTGTTATTGTTATCGTTATCACAATAAATATTGTTGTTATTATTGTCATCATCTTCGGAACTTGACTAGAGTTTTTTTCATCTCTGTCCACTTTCGAAGATATAAAATTATACTACATCTTGTTCGATAACGTGGTTACACATATTCGGAAATTCAGAAATAACTTCGTAATGAAAATTTTATAATTTCAAATATTAAAGCGACTTCCATATAAAATAAACTCAATAAACTTTCAACAACTATAGAAAATAAATTTCAATTAAATTTAATATACGACAAAACTTTTTCGTCCCCAAATTCATCATAATAAAAACTCGGTTCTTTTATGGACATTCGGTTTATATAAGCAGTAAATTATAGAATCAATAATTATTTTTCATTCATTGTATATATATATTAATTATTCTGGTCCACACGAGGTCCACCAGTATATATATCACTATATACAAATTTATATTCCACTATTCATTGGCCACTTCTAAACTAATCAAGCGAAAGTGGTACCGCGCCAGAGATTTGTTTGGAAGTGGGAATAAATGTAGATTGGTGATCTGGTCTTCATTAGCCCAGCTACCTGGGACTGGGTCACTAATCCCCACATTTTAATTGGCGCACAACGTGTTTAAAATTTTAAGTGACCCCCAACGTGGTTTAACTCACGCCCCCATTTAGAAACATTTAATTTGCGCCACATTTTAAGTGGCGCCCAACCTTTGTGTGTCATAAATACTTGACACGCGAACTCTCAACCTAATTTTCATAAAAAAATTTTATAAATCATTTTTTTACATAACAACCGTTTTGGCGCTTTTTTAAACTATTTTTTAATAATAGTTTTTTATATAAATTTTTATATTTTGTGACTTCGTGTCATTATATATATATCCCCTTAAACATAATTTTTCCCCTTAAACAACTTTCCCCCTTAAACAAAATTTTAAATAACCTTAAACAACTTAGGTAACCCCTCGGTTGTTTACCCACAGGGGTTTATCTTGTGCATAGGCTTTGTCTGCAGAATAAATTGGTGTTGTTTGTACGACCACCTGGACCCGAGTGCAGACCCAACTTTGTTGGTTTTTTCCCCAAAAATTAAAATTACCTTAAACTAATTACAGTAGTTGTACCTCTATATGAGGTTTTCTTTTTTGTGTGTGGGAGCTTACATGAGACATAAGTCTCCAGTTCTTCACATCAAATTTATTGGCTCCATAGAGGGCATTCAGTTAAAATATTTATTAAAATTTTCGGGGAATTTTTATTTTTTCTTTAAAAACTTGAAAAATTTATAAAAATCAAATAAATAACTTACTAGTTATTTCCGCTCTTTGAGATCGCTTGTACGACAAGTTGTTTCGAACGAAACGTAAACTCTGGCAACAAATTGACACAAAAAACATTATATATATATATATATATATATATATATATATATATATATATATATATATATATATATATATATATATATATATATATATATATATATATATATATATATATATAACAATATATATATATATATATATAAATAATAAAACTTTTTTTATATATTGGTGGTCAGTTAAAACCACTATATATATATATTCAATTTAAAAATAATTTTCATTCAATTGGAAGTTCATTGAACTCTGTTTTATTATTTTTCATTATTAAATATTTTCTCTTGTATGTGAAAAGACATACGTTTTATTTCTTTATTCACTTAGTTTAAATTTTATTTTATAAAATTTGTGTGTTATTATACACTTTCAACTTAGTGATAATTTATATTTAAATATTTTCACAAAAGTGATTAATATTCATAAAATTATTTATATATATATATATATATATAAAAATCCACCACTCACTGATCGTAGGGTCAATATTTTTATATATATTTAAATATACATATATTTTTCAGTGATACCTCGTATAGGTATTCACATTTTACCGGTTTTATCCGGTATATATATATATATTATATAAAAATAACTTAGTTTATAATTTGATTGTTTTTGTGTCACGAGACACTTTCATGTATATAAAAATTTTATATACAATATTTACCAGCGCTTTATACCGGTACATCTGAGACCGGTTCATCGGTTCAACATTTTTTGTTGAACATTATAAATTACATTTAATCTTATAGTTTTGAAAATTTTAATATCTTTTTGTGTCTCAGGACGCATTATTTTTGTACTAAGTATTTGAACTTGTACAATATTTTTACATGTACAATCTATTGTACTTGTATTACAAATCAACATTTAATCTCATAGTTTGAAAAATACATTTAATCTTATAGTTTTGAAAAATTTGATATCTTTTTTGTGTCTCAAGACACATTTTTATGTACTAAGTACTTGTACTTGTACAATATTTTTACTTGTACAATTTGTATTGTACTTGTATTAAATACATTTAATCTTATAGTTTGAAAAATACATTTAATCTTATAGTTTTGAAAAATTTGATATCTTTTTTGTGTCTCAAGACACATTTTTATGTACTAAGTACTTATACTGGTACAATATTTTTACTTGTACAATCCATATTGTCCTTGTACTTCATTTATATGTATATATTTTTGCACAATTAATATTTTGAAGTCGACATGGCTTCTCCATCTTCCGACCTTTCGGCAGCTGACCTTGAGGTCTTTAACACTCTCACACAGGAGAGAGAGATTTTGCGAAGTCTCGTAGAGGGGACCCTCCACGAAGCCGACTTTTGCATTTTATATTCCAACCTGAATACCACTCAGGTGGAATTACTTATCAAAAAATTAGAAAAATTCGATTTTGATTTGGAAAACATTAACGACAAACTTGTAGTATTTATAGAAGAGGAGGATATATTCCTTGAGGCCGATGAAACTTACAATCGGCACGCTTCTATTTGGGACACCATTTGTGCCCTTAAAAATAAAATTAAAAATATACCAAAAACCAAATCACTTCACGACCAACGTGAAACAACAAGGCTCTTAATAGATGATATCTGTTTTGAGGCCAAAAAATTATTTGATGAGAGATACCCTTTAATATATAAATACCCACTTATAGTCGATCAAATAAATTACTTAAATGGTGAGTTGAAGAGATATGATTCTCTCATACAAAAAACCATTGTTCCTGAAAGTGCTTCTTTACAAGAAGAATACATTGAATGTTCCAAATATTATTTGCTTGTAAAAAATACTATATCACAACTTGAATGTGCTTATCTTCATATTGAATGTATATATTGCAAACAAAGGCATTATGCTTTTGAGTGTGAGATAATCTCCACTCCTTCTTTGAGACGTCAATATTTAGTAAATAACCATCTTTGTTTAACTTGTTTTTTATCAAATCATACTATATCTGAATGTTTAATGGTCAAGCCTTGCATCTTTTGCAATTCACTGAGACATCATTCGTCTATATGTGAAATGCTTGAACCAAAATCATCCTCTGAACCCACTGACAGTGATTCAGAGGCCATTGACGATCTCATCATTTGTACTTCCTACGAGGAAGATATAAAACATCTTTTTGAAAATTTAGAAAATAATATTGAAATTACATCTCAAAATTCATCAAATAATAATAAAATTATATCAAACAATAATTTACCAATTGATATTAAATCTACATCGCCAGAAAAATTATCATTAAAAATTATTAACAATAGTGTCCTCTTAGAAGGCACTAAAATTATTTCATCTTTTGACTTAAATTGTTCTCACCTTCCCCTTCTCACAGAGAAGTGGGAAAACCATTTTGGACCTTCCTTCAACTTTAAAAATCCTTCTTATCTATCACAGTATAGTAAGAAGGTACCCTCTCTTAAAATGGCTTCTTCCCCACAGAGTGAGGAGAAGTCCTTAATTACTTTTCCAGAGCAAGGAAAATGTAATACTTATAGAAATATTGATATGGATACTAATAAAAATAATTATAAAATATTAATGAAGGATGGTTCCTTTTTCTCTTACTCACAAACAAGTGAGGGAAAAAATTTATTTCAATTTGTGGGAATCAATTTAATAAAAAATTTGAAATCACTCATAGCTATGAGTGAAACCTTTGCAGTTGGTTCTTGTAAAGAGCAACTCAAATTATATATTAAAAATATTACAAATATTAAAATCAAAATTGGTAATAAAAATTGTTTGATAAACTCATCAAAAATGGTCACATTTTCCAACAAGGAAATTGTACCTCTTAAGATTAAAACTGACTACTGTCATTTTAGTCAAAATACAATTTGTCTTCATCCTCTATCAGAGATAAAGACTTTAAAACTCGATTATAAAATTTGCCATTCTTCTCTTAAAAAAGAGAAGTACTCACTACCATGTTCTTTTGATTCAAAAAAGAACTTTACTCATTTTTCTTTCCGAGGAAAGAAACTATACCATAATAAAAAACCATCGACTTCTACCAAAGGGAAGTCATTCCACAAAAAGGAGGGTAAGGTGTCTCATTTGAATAATGACCACCCCCACCTCTATATTACCACTACAGGTGAGAGAGTAATTATGAGTAACTCTGATTTTCTCTCATCTAACCACCTTAAACATAACTCTTTGAATGAAGAGTTATGCCCCTCTGAGGAACAGGAGGACCCTATAACTATGGGGTATGATCCCTCCTCTTTCTCTAATAATACTTTTTTACCACAAAGTAAGTCAAAACTTGACTTACAAAAAACCACCCTTGTCCGGGAACTTTGTGAACGGACTTTAAACAAATTTGATTAACCAAAGGGGGATAGGGTTTGAAGCCACTTATCAAATTCTATCTACCCCCCCTCTATTTTGTCAAACTGGTACTGTGGCAAAGTACCTTTTTATATTTTTTTTTGAATTTTTTTGTATCTTTTTGTTCTTTTTGTTTGCTCTGGGGTTTCTGCACCCCCTCCTTAGTTTAAGTTAGGTTTAAGTTAGTTTTAAGTTTCTTCTTTGAAAAAATTTATTGTCTCAGTTGAGCTTTTGGAATTAAATTATTATTTAGGGTAAAACATACCCTTTGCTTTAGTGGTGCCTTTTGAATACCTGCTATATCTTCTTAACAGATGTCCAATTTAATCAAATATTTAGTTTTTAAGTTCCATTCTTCCCCTCTCTCGTAGGTGCCGAGGGGGGGGAGCTGTAAATAATGCGCACCATTACATATTTGTTTTAAAAAATAGTTCAATTTATATTGTCTCAACTGAGACTTGGGGATAGGGGAGGTGTTCCCCCCACCCCTTCTATTGCCTCTGCTGAGGTTGGTGAAACAATCACCTATCATAAAATTAATTTTGAACAATTTATATTGTCTCAACTGAGACTTGGGGATATGGGAGGTGTTCCCCCCACCCCTTCTCTTGCCTCTGCGGAGGTTGGTGAAATAATTAAATAATTAAATAATTTATTTTGTCTCTACTTTGAGACTTGTGAGAACTCTCACTTTGAAATTCCTCTTCCCATATAAGGAAGTTTTATAGTATCTCTATTTGGAATTTCTTTTTAACTTCACCTCCTCACAATGGTTGGTGTAAGTTTATATATTATTCAAAAATTTAACAATTAAAATTTATAAATTCATTTATTGGAAATTGCGAGCATAGCATTTCCTTTTACAGATGTCATTGTACTTTCGGTTTTCTCTGCCCGATGAAAGGCAAACTTACTCGTGTAATCGTTCATTTGTACCTCCCCCTTTTAATTATTTTTTAATATTTATGATTCTTCACGAAAGAAGAGTCATTTACTTCATTAAACTTCTTCCTCAAAGGAACCACTGTCAGGCAACAACCTGGCTAAACGTCGATCAAAAGCTGTATTCATTGAATCAAGCTTCGACGTCAACCTTATTGTCCATATAGACAACATTAAAAAACTTATCATATAATTTCTTTTACTATTGAACAATAAAAATAATCTTTTAAAATTTCTTACTTATGCTTTAATTCAAACGTGAACTGTGTATTCCTCTCACCAGTGTCCCCGTGACTCTTCAAAAGTAGTTAAGCTCCTTTTGTACGGCATTAGGGGTTTTCTTACTTCAGGGTGTGTGTGCCGGGACTTACTGACTGTGTAATGTAATTTCGAGTGCCTTGCATTTTCGTTTCAAAATACATTTATTCTCAGAACTAAAGGTGATGACCTTGTAATTATTATATTCTTCGAGAAACAGTTGTCCTGGGATGGAGATTCCTTTAGGGGAAGGGTTTCCGTAGTTCCCTTGACTTGATACTGTTGGTGGTTCGGGTTATTAACCCACCTTTTTATTTTTTAAAAAAAAAAAGGAACAACCACCCCCCTTTTAATAAAATCAGGGTCGTTGCCTTCTGTTAGTGGTGATATTTTGAAACTAGAAGATGCAAGACGTGAGAGTTAAGTTATATTACATATGCCTGAGTGTGACCCACTACCGACCCATTCAAAATTCCTATCCTTCAGACACAGTTCACTGGCGAATGAAAAGTATACTTATTTCTTTATATTTCACATTAAACGTACGAAAACAAACTATATTTTTCTGTTGTGGTTTCCTTTGGGTGTGGAATTTAATGTCGTAAATTTTTTATATTTACTCCATTTGCCACTTTGTGGCCAGTATTTATAAAAGGTGCAAATGATTGTATTCGCGAGTGGTTAGTCTGAATTTGTGGTTGAGGAAGTCGTGATTACATTGATCATCTTATTTTTTATTAATTATAGTAAAATAATATACTATAATAATCTTAATAATCATTTTTATATAAAAATTAAAATTTATTAATATAAACTTGCTCTGAGAGTCGGTGCAATTTTGCACCGAGAAATTTCAGATTTCAATACCGTACTATGATAAAGGCTCATAAGAGTAAAGTATCCCTTATAATTGGGCTACGCCCTTGAAATTCACAATATTAATTCATTTAATAATAAATAGTAAAAGTCCCAAGTTTGGGACTCCTGGGTTACCTGTAACCCCTAAAAATGGGGTTAGGGGCTGGAGACACCCCCCATATCATTTTTTGTTAAAAATTTCACCGGATTCTTCTTATTCATGTCAAAACCTATTATTTAATATAATTTTCAGCCAAAAAATAATGAAATTTCAATATATATTTATATATATATATATATATATATATATATATATATATATATATATATATATATATATATATATATATATATATATATATATTATATATATATATATATATATATATATATATATATATATATATATATATATATATATATATATATATATATATATATATATATATATATATATATATATATAAGGTATATATATATATAATTAACTTCTTCCTTCCACAAAATTGAGAAAAATGAAACGGATACAAAAAAACCGGTTTACATTTAAATTCCCTTTGACAACATTTTGGATTTTCAAACTTCCCTTAATTATAGTAAAGATATAGGACTGTATTTTGACAAAGTCTGACATCGATTAAAGCTGTAGTTTCGTAATTATAAACATAATAGCCCGCCTACAAAAATAGGCCATCAATTTTGAAATTATCATAATATGAAGGTGTTCCTTCTTACTCCTCATTGCCCAGGTGTTCCAGGGATAGCGGAGGTGGTTGATATTTCAAGTTGATCCCAACACTCTAACCTTTCATTTGTATAATTGTCATTGACCTCCTTTAATAGAAAGGTCAAGTTTTGACCCCTGTTGACATTTCATTTTTTCTACATTGAAATTATAACATATTTCAACTCACAGTTGTCCTAGAGGAATAAAATTTATATCAAATTAATCAGAAAAACATACAGAATCTGATAGTTATTGTTAAAATTGTTAATTATCTTTAATTAAAAAATTACAATTATTATGTAATTTCTCTGAGAATAAACATATCTAGTTAACAACATGTGATTGTTGCTAAAAGTTTCTGTTGTAAACTTCTAATGATTTTTACATTAAATCTATATTAGTTCGTTCAACAAATTTATTTATTTATTATATAGTTTTAATTTTGCTATCTTTTGATAATAAATTTATTATTTAAACGTTAATAATTAAAATTGAGATTTATTTAATTAATTGCTAATCGTCAACCGCTCGGCATTTTTCTCGTGGACTATAAAGCGATGAGCGTAGCTGAGTGAGCACATATCTTAATTACTGCACTTACGATCGATTCTGTCCTTAATTTGTATCCCGAATCGAATCAGATTTTCTACAAGATCATTTATAATGCAGTCAAAGTAGCATAATATTTTATGATGAAGCTTGTTCCTCTAATGAGCTTCCCCCATCATTTTTAGAGGTTCAGCGCCGGTTTTTGGAGGCGTCTTACCGATGTTTAAGTCAGGGCTGTTGAATCCTTTTTTTTTGTAAATTCACAGCGGTAAATATTGAAACCTTTCCTTCCGTTAAACAGTGATTTTTAGGAAATTTGTGTAGATATGTCATTTATTACGCCTTTCTGGACTTAGGAATCCCCATTAATGACTTAGTGTCACCCTTCTCTCCTATTTCAGATATTAGTAAAAAAGGCTTCAGTTTTTGATTTGTTCATATGTCATTTTTTGATAAGTGCTTTAACGTTATATATCGAATCAGTCTCTTCTGATTGAGTTGTTCTAATTGGAATGACTCAATTTTTGATAGTGGACACACGAGTCGATATATAATGTTGAAGTACTTCTTATAGAATAGTTCACAGTCTTGGATTAATCCGATTCGCCTACGGTTATTTGGTAACCGGTTTTTATCACCGGACCAAATATCTGTGCAAATCACCTTCCAAGTCGCCCTTTTTTTATTCCGTCTTAATTTTTTATGTCCAGTTTTATTTGTAGGTGGAGAAATCTTCGAGGTTTTTGCCTATCTTTTACTCTCTCTCTCTCTTCGGCGAAAGCTTAAAAGTATAATATTTACAAACACATTTTTTCCCAACGTGATGTATACTGCCTTTTTGTTTATTTTTTTATTACATGCAAACAATAAACTCACACTCAAAAAGTAAGCAAAAACGCTAAAAGGGAAAAATTGAAAGGTTAAAGGATTTTGGAGAAAATTCAATATAAGGGGAATGTTTAGAAAATTTCAAATTTTAAAATTTGTTTAAAAAATAATAATAGAGAAAAATTCTCGTCATGGTTGAATTTGGAAATTTCAATTAGAATAAGTAGGTCAGAAATTACTGCCTCGTAGTAAAAAATGAAAATCATTTTTTATCAATATTAAAACTTAGATTGGATTATAAAAACAAAGGAAATAAAAAGGTTGAAAATATTAAATAAATCATAAATCAAAATAGTCAAAATTTTCATAGTGTAAAATTTGATTTTTCGGGAGCAGACTCGAAACTGAAACTTCCTATAAATTTATCTTTTAGACTCTTCCCCCTTTGAGTTTTATAATTGATCGATCTCTATATATATATCTGACGAATGGTATATATAAACTCATAAATATTTATTCAAAAATATTAAAAAATAGCTTTGATAGTTGATCGCGTAACGAAAATTTTCAGGTCAAAATTTGACAAATGAAATAGCTACTTGAAATGATTCATCCAATTAAAATTACTATTTGTAATTGAAATTATATAATTTTTATTACATAAATATAATTTCTATATATATATATAGACGCATATATATATATACATCCATAAAAATTTGTCATAAAATAATAAAATTTATGGCCCAAAGTTTAGCGAGTTTTTGAACTTTGTGTAACTTTTACGTCGCGATTTCCGTGCATGATAAATTTAACTAGTGGTTTGGTAATATTAGTTTCCCGTGGTGGTGGAGCAAATATTAGAACCCCCCAGACAGAGGCTTCACCCCTGTCTTGTAATAATAATTAGTTTCCAAGAATTAGACATTTGCTTATTACGGTTTCTTCTTGTTTTCCTTGTTTTCTAAACAGAAACGAGAAACATTAGGAACCTAAAATAAAAATTATTACATTGGAAATTTGTCTTTCTCCTAGAATGCTTGCATTTCTAGAGATTGACGATTCCTACAAATAATAATTATTGTTGGTAGTCATTACCATTAATAATAATTATTATTATTATTATTATTATTATTATTATTATTATTATTATTATTATTATTATTATTATTATTATTATTATTATTATCATCATTTATTTTAGTGTAGCTAGTATACTGCTTTCTATTATTATTATTATTATTATTATTATTATTATTATTATTATTATTATTATTATTGCTTTCATGGTACTAATTATAGGAAGTCTTGGTAGTATGCTGTTATTGTTATCGTTATCACAATAAATATTGTTGTTATTATTGTCATCATCTTCGGAACTTGACTAGAGTTTTTTTCATCTCTGTCCACTTTCGAAGATATAAAAATTATACTACATGTTCGATAACGTGGTTACACATATTCGGAAATTCAGAAATAACTTTGTAATGAAAATTTTATAATTTCAAATATTAAAGCGACTTCCATATAAAATAAACTCAATAAACTTTCAACAACTATAGAAAATAAATTTCAATTAAATTTAATATACGATAAAACTTTTTCGTCCCCAAATTCATCATAATAAAAACTCGGTTCTTATAAAATAAACTCAATAAACTTTCAACAACTATAGAAAATAAATTTCAATTAAATTTAATATACGATAAAACTTTTTCGTCCCCAAATTCATCATAAATAAAAACTCGGTTCTTTTATGAGCATTCGGTCTATATAGCAGTAGATATAGAGTCAATAATTATTTTTCATTCGTTTGTATATATATATTAATTACTCTGGTCCACACGAGGCCCACCGAGTATATATATATATACAAAATTTATTTTCCACTATTCATTGGCCACTTCTAAACTAATCAAGCGAAAGTGGTACCGCGCCAGAGATTTGTTTGGAAGTGGGAATAAATGTAGATTGGTGATCTGGTCTTCATTAGCCCAGCTACCTGGGACTGGGTCATTAATCCCCACATTTTAAGTGGCGCCCAACGTGCTTTAACTCACGCCCCCATTTAGAAACATTTAATTTGCGCCACATTTTAAGTGGCGCCCAACGTGCTTTAACTCACGCCCCCATTTAGAAACATTTAATTTGCGCCACATTTTATGTGGCGCCCAACTTTTGTGTTGCCTTAAATACTTGGCACACGAACTTTCACCCAAAATATTCATAAAAAATTTAATATTCATTTTTTTACTTAACAACCGTTTTGGCGCTTTTTTAAACTATTTTTTAATAATAGTTTTTTATATAAATTTTTATATTTTGTGACTTCGTGTCATTATATATATCCCCTTAAACATAATTTTTCCCCTTAAACAACTTTCCCCCTTAAACAAAATATTAAATAAACATTTTTTATTTTTTTTGTGTGGGAGCTTACATGAGACATAAGTCTCCAGTTCTTCACATACAAATTTATTGGCTCCATAAGAGGGCACTCAATAAAAATATTTAGTAAAAATTTTTCGGGGAATTTAAAATTTTTCCAATTTAGATTTTTATTTTCCGTTAAAAACTTTAAAAAATTTATAAAATCAAAATAAAATAACAACTACAGTTATTTTCTTTAAAAATATTTTAAATAAAATATTTTTAATATTATATATATATATATAAATAATAAAACTACTTCATTTCTTTTCATTTTATTTTTACATTAGTAAAAATATATTTATTTTGTATATTTTATATTTCTTGTGGTATATAGAAAAATATACACCCTTTAAACATTTAATTTTAAGTTTCATTATTATATAAAACTTGTTTGTGTAACATAAACACAATTACTTAATATTAAGTTAGTTTTAAATATTTCTAACATTAATATTCATAAAATTATTTATATATATATATATATAAATCCACCACTCACTGATCGTAGGGTCAATATTTTTTTTATAAACAATAGTTTATATATTTATATATATTTAGATATATATATATTTTTCAGTGATACCTCGTATAGGTATTCACATTTTACCGGTTTTATCCGGTATATATATTATATAAAAATAACTTAGTTTATAATTTGAATTTTTAGTGTCACGAGACACTCTCTTATGTATAAAAATTTTTATACAATATTTACCAGCGCTTTATACCGGTACATCTGAGACCGGTTCATCGGTTCAACATTTTTGTTGAACATTATAAAATATATTTAATCTTATAGTTCTTTTTGTGTCTCAAGACACATTATTTTTGTACAAAGTACTCGTACTTGTACAATATTTTACTTGTACAATCTATATTGTACTTGTATTATAAATCAATATTTAATCTCATAGTTTTGAAAATTTTAATATCTTTTTGTGTCTCAAGACACATTATTTTTGTACTAAGTACTCGTACTTGTACAATATTTTACTTGTACAATCTATATTGTACTTGTATTATAAATCAACATTTAATCTGATAAATTTAAATATTTTAATAATTTAGTGTCTCAAGACACATTTTTTTCTCTTTATATATTTTTAAATTTTTGATTAAAAATGGCTTCCCATATGTCTGATCTATCAGATAGTGACCTCAAAGTCTATGGAGCACACAAAAAATCACGTAAAACATTACGGAGTCGTGCTACCAAGGCTATTAACGAGGCCAATAATAAATTATTAGATCCAAATACTAAAGTTGATGACTTAGGTTATATCATAACTAACTTAGAAGACTTAGATCTCAAATTAGCTGAAACTGACAACAACATCGCCCAATTTTTGGACGATGAGAATTCCTTAATCGATGATGAAGAAAATTATTCAAGGCATACTGCCCTATTAAAAACAATTACTACCATTAAATATAAAATTCAAGACCTCACTAAACCACCTTCGCGACCAGCTTCGCGCCCTACATCACCGATTGTCCCGGCTACCCCTAGAGAGCCGGAGGCATTTAAACGTCCCATTAAAAAACTACCTACCTTTAATGGCAATATTTTAGAATATGCCTCTTTCATTGAATCATTTGAGAACTATGTCGAAGGTCAGAACTATTCTGATCTTAGTAAACTCGGGTTATTATTGGATTGTCTTCAAGGCACAGCGAAACAGATGGTATCTGGCTATGCCATCACCGGTACTAATTATAAAACTATTCGAGATCTTCTTAAGGAAGATTTTGATAACCCTGCAAAAGTCCAAGAGACTTTAATATTGAAATTAACTAAGTTAACCCCCCCTAGATATGAATACGCGGATCTCTATCAATATAAAGCTGACATAAAATGCTATGTAGAATCTTTAAAAAATAAAAAACTAATAGTAGACGACAAAACTGGTTCTACAATTTTGGGTGTTTTACTGGCCCAAAAATTGCCCTCACAAATCAAAGAAAAGGTTAAATGGGATAGGGCTGGTGAAAGTTGGACCCTTGAATTACTTTTTGAAATGTTAAACCAGGCCCTTTCAGTTTTAGAGGCCTCAGGCCAAACATTATCCAACAAGGACGATAAAAATCCCCATAAAAAATCTGAGTATACTTCACCTTCCAATAATAAATGGAAGGGACAAGGGGCCAAACCCAAACAATCAACTATATTAAATACAAATGTGAACTCACCACCTCATAAGTCCAATAATAAATCAAACTATCAACCTAACCAAAATAAACCTAACTTTAATAACAACTTTAATAGGTTTAATAATAATAACCCCCCTAACCATCAAAACAGACTCCCATATTATAATAACAATCAAAATAATTATCAAAATCGGCCAAACAATAATTATAATAACAATAACTTTCCCAATAGTCAAAATAATTTTATAAAATGCCGTTTCTGTAACAGCAGTCACTACACTGCCAACTGTAGTCTTTTAAACACCCTTGAACTTCGCAATCAATTAGTTAACAGTCATCGTTGGTGCCGAAAGTGTTTAGGTGCCAACCATCCTACATCTGATTGTCAAAACACTAAAAAGTGTTACACTTGTCAGTCCCCAGAACATCATACTGCTCTTTGTCCCCAATATAAAAAACCAGAATATGTTACAACTGTACCCCAATCCGCCTCAAACCACCTCACCTCCACCTTGTTGGCCCAGAGCCACGGTGTAGCTCTTCCCATAGCGGATTTAAAAATAAATAAAGGAGACAAACCCATCTTGGTTCGAAGTATTTTCGACCAAGGATCTCAACTCTCGTTAATATCAAAATCAGTGGCTAAAATATTAAACTGTGTTCCCCATTCCACTGTTAACATCTCCATAAACGGAATTAACAAAAAGGGCACTCCTTCAGTACATGATGTGGTCACCTTAAACATCAGTACCAAGGAGGGGGTGATTCCTATATCTGCTGTTATAGTAGATCGCCTTCCCAACGATCTTAAAATACCTGGGCTTGTGAAGACCACACAAATGCTCAGACAATATCGTATCCCCCTTGCTAATCCTTATCCAACATCAGATGTTATTACGGACATTGGCTTACTCCTCGGATCCGACAACCTCCCCCATTTTCTCCAATCATATGAGAAAATAAACAATGTAAATTTGTTAAAAACAAATGTAGGTAATATTATTTGGGGCAAATTACCTTTTACTTCTGGTGGTACAGATTCTCAAGTCACTATTGTATCTTCTTTTAGGGCCGAAGTCCAATTTTTTTGATCCTATAGTTAGTTTTATCCATTCTAATCATAAAAATATTGATCATTCTTCCTTTCTCCCTATAATTGAGGAGGAAGAACCATTAGCTGTAAGTGAAAATCCTCCCCTCTCTATAACTGAGGCAGAGGACTCTTTAAATTTAAATCCTTCACCTCCCTTCGAAGATGCCGAGGGAGGGGAAGTTGTAAATAATGCGCATCAACTTTCATATTTTTCCCAAGAGGAATATTTAGATTTAGTAAATAGGTTTAAGGTTTTGTCTGCCTCGGACGAGGCTTGTGAAATTGTTTCCCCCATTAAAAGTACAAAAAATATGAATTTTGCCTCAACTGAGGTTGGTGTTGAAAATCACCTTTCTGAAAAAATTATTATTTCCCCCTCGAAAAGTACAAAAAATATGAATTTAGTCTCCTCTGAGACTTGTGAGAACTCTCACACCATTGAAAATATTAATCAAAATATTTTATCTGCTTCAGCTGAAGCTTTTAGTACTGATTCTGCTTCGATAAAAAATATAGAAAATATAAATATTTCCTCAGCTGAGGACCCCCTCCCCCCTCCTTCTGTGATCACAGAGGAGGAGTATAACAAAAACTCCATAGACGACCTCGATCGTTTATGGTCTCTCTCCCATATTGGAATATTACCTGATGAGCAGTTTACTTTAGCTGAAAAAACTACCCTTGAATCATTTAAGGAAAATTTGCGCTTTATAAATGGGAAATATGTGGTGTCATTGCCATGGCGTGCAAACCATCCCAACTTACCTGATAATTATTCTTTGTCGAAACGTCGACTTATAGTGTACTGAAACGGCTCAGGACTGAACCTGAATTATTAAACTCTTACAACGATGTAATAAAGGAACAGCTGTCCCTTGACTTCATCGAGGAAGTGAAACCTTCCACCCCCCTCCATCCTGAAGCCAAGTTACACTACCTTCCCCATCATGGGGTGCGCAAAAATTCCTCTACGACTAAACTTCGTTTAGTCTATGACTGTTCATCCAATAACCCCAGTTTAAATTTCTGTTTACACAGTGGTCCATCTCTGATAACAGATCTGGGAAAATTATTATTAAAATTTAGAATAAAAAAGTACGCAAGTTCCTCAGATATTGAAAAGGCTTTCTTAGGGATTCGTTTGGCAGAAAAGGATCGAGATTCAACTCGTTTCCTATGGGTCAGAGACCCCTCAGACCCCCAATCGCCTATAGTAACATATAGGTTCAAATCAGTACTATTTGGAGCAACTTGTAGTCCATTTTTATTGGCAGCATGCCTCCATCACCATGTAAATAAATCCCAAACGGCATACAAGGATGCCATATTAGAACAAATTTATGTAGATAACCTCTTCGGTACATTTGACACCGAGGATGAAATAAAACAATATTTTTTTGAAACCAGATCCTTATTTGCAGAGGCTGGTTTAAATTTAAGAGAGTGGGCTTCCAACTCATCTCTCGCTGCTTCTATGTTTCAAGAGAAAGAATTGGGCATAGAAGAACCTTGTTTAAAAATTTTAGGTATGGAATGGGATACTTCTTCAGATACCATGTCTTACCCCACTCGTAGCTTCGACCCAGAAGCCAATACCAAACGTAAAATATTGCATAATGTTGCATCTGCTTTTGATCCTCTTGGTGTTTTGTCACCCGTGGTTATAAGAGGCAAAATGCTTTTACAAAAAATTTGGAAATTAAAACTTGACTGGGACCACAAGATCCCCAATGATCTTCAAAAAGAATGGAGATCACTTGTGGTTCAATTTGAACAATGTTTAAACTTAAAATTGCCTAGGTTGCTTTGATATATTTAATTCTTTTTTACAAAACTTAATGTTCGTCAATTCTTCTGACCAGCAGTAAATAAATAACAGGATTTTAGAAAGAAGCAAACTAGACCCCTCTAACCAAGTTTCTTTTTTCACAGAAATTTTCTTGTTCGAACAAGGATTTTTTCGACATTCCCAGAAAACTTTACTTCCATAGCACTTTATTTTCATAAAATGATTATTGTTGCATACTTTACTTGAGGGAATAATATTAAACCTTAGAAAAAAATATATGCTTGGTGTGATAGTCAAGTCACCTTGCAGTGGATTTTTTCACAAAAACAACTCCCCACCTTTAACCAGAACAGGGTGGACGAGATTCGGAAAAATGTTCCCTCTATAGAGTGGAAATATGTCCCTACACAGGACAACCCCGCTGACCTTGCTTCCCGCGGGTCAGATTGTAAATATTTAGCTTCTGATTTATGGACATCAGGTCCAACTTGGCTCTTAAATCCCTCAGACTGGCCAGTCTGGAGGGAACATCCTTCCTCTTCACAAAATGAAGAAGAAAATTTAATAATCTCAGCTGTGACAGTCACTCCTGTTGAAAGTATACTGAACAGTGAGAATTATTCATCTTATAATAAAATTGTAAAAATAACAGCTTTAGTATTCAGGTTCATAACAAATTTGAAAAACTCTGTAAATAAATCCCCTTTAAATAAATCAATTATAAAACCTGAATTCTCCCATCAACTCTCCATTGAGGAGAAACAATTTTCCTGAGTTCATATTGGATCACATATATGCAAAGTTTGCATTTTCAGTCTGAAATAGACTGTTTAAAAAATTAAAAAAAAACCCTTACACAGTTGTGTAAACAACTTAAATAGTTTATACGTTTAGTAAATTGGTGTATGGTATACTCAGGTGTGACAGAAGGTTAGGAAACTCCTTCCTACCTTATGACACCAAATTCCCTTATTTACTCCCAAATAATCATCATTTAATAAAACTCATCATATGGGACACCCATATGTCCTTTCATCATTTAGGAACCTCTGAGCTCCTTTTAATAATACGCAGAAAGTATTATTTTTCCCATATGAGAACTAACATTAAAAAGGTCACAAGACCATGCATTTTGTGTAAACGTTTGCAAGCTCTTCACTTTAGGTCTGCCCCTCTGGCTGCTTTGCCTAAAGTAAGAGTTATTAACACTAAGCCATTTACTATTTTGGGAGTTGACCTGACAGGTCATTTTATAATTAAAACTTCAAAAACAGCTACTTCAAAATGTTATATTGTATTATTTACCTGTGCAACGACTCGAGCAGTCCATCTCGAGCTCGTTTTAGACAATAGCACAGAATCTTTTTTGAGATCATTCCGCCGCTTCATGGGTAGACGTGGTGTCCCTTCTGTTGTTTACTCAGATAACGCCACCTACTTCCATGCTTCATCTGATTATTTAAAACAGTTACATAGTTTACCATCTGTAAAACAATTCTTTAATCAATACTCCATTACATGGAGGTTCAATCCTGCTCGTAGCAGCCACTACGGAGGATTTTTTGAGCGTCTCATTGGGTTAACCAAACTCCATTTGAAACGTACCCTTACTAATGCCCTCATCACTTATGATGAATTTTATACTATTATAATTGAAGTAGAGGCGGTTTTGAATTGCCGTCCTCTCACCTTTGTAGGGGATGACCTCCATAGTGAGGAACCACTCACCCCTTCCCATTTATTAACAGGGCATAAATTAAATTCACTCCCAGTTCCAGAGGAACTTATTGAAATGGATCCCACATATTTAGATCCTATAAAAATTGGTAAACGTTACAAATACATCCTCTCCCTTGTAAATAAATTTAAAATTAAATGGGAAAAGGATTATTTGTTAAATTTAAGGCAATCTTACAATAAATCTGATCGCCCAAATGTAACTGTCGGAGACGTCGTCCTGGTGGAAGATGACGGTCCCCGTTTAAAATGGAAATTGGGAATTGTAAAAGTTTTACATACTTCCCCTGATGGCTATGTACGATCGGTTTCCTTGAGTACGAGAACAGGTGAAATTACTCGCGCGGTCATTCATCTTTACCCTTTGGAAATTCATAGTAACATTTATGATTCTTCTACAGAAGAAGAATCACCTACAACATCAAGTTCTCCCCCTAGGAACCGCCGCCAGGCTAACATCCTGGCTTCCCGTCGGATCAAAGCTATATTCGATTCGAAATAAGCTTCGACGACAACCTTATTATCCATTTAGACAACATTAGAAAACTTATCATATAATTTCTCGTACTATTGAACATTAAAAATAATCTATTAAATTTCTTACTTATACTTTAATTCAAACGTGAACTGTGTATTCCTCTCACCAGTGTCCCCAGGACTCTTCAAAAGTAGTTAAGCTCCTTTTGTACGGCATTAGGGGTTTTCTTACTTCAGGGTTGTGTGTGCCGGGACATACTGACTGTGTAATGTAATTTCAAGTGCCTTGTATATTCGTTTCAAAATACATTTACTCTCAGAACTAAAGGTGATGACCTTATAATATTCTTCGAGAAACAGTAGTCTTGGGATGGAAATTTCTTTGGGGGAAGGGTTTCCGTAATTCCCTTGACTTTGATACTGTTGGTGGTTCGGGATTATTAACCCACCTTTATCCTTAAAAAAGGAAAGGGAAACCACTCCCCTTTTAATCAATGTCATTACCTTCTGTTAGTGGTGATATTTTGAAACTAGAGTATGCAAGACGTGAGAGTTAAGTTATATTACATATGCCTGAGTGTGACCCACAACCGACCCATTCAAAATTCCTATCCTTCAGACACAGTTCACTGACGAATGAAAAGTATACTGTATTGTACTATATTTTCTTTTCAACGGCAAAAGACCTTACGAAAACAAATTATATTTTTGTCTGTTGGGATTCCTTTGGCTGGGGAATTTAATGTCGTAATTTATTTTAATTACTTCATTTTTCACAATGTGGCCAATTTTCCTCCTTTTGGTTTTTGAAAGACTGTGGATTCGCGAGTGGGTTGATTTGCGAGTTGTTGATCACGGGAATTGTGAAATGCATTAGTCACGCTATTGGTCCTTTTTAAAATTTTTGTAAATAATAAATCTTAAATAATGCATTACATATAGAAAATTAAAATTTATTAATCATAATTGCTCTGAGAGTCGGTGCAAATTTGCACCGAGAAATTTCAGATTTCAATACCGTTATATGGATAGTGGCTCATAAGATAAAGTATGCTGCGTTATAATTGGGCTACGCCCTTGAAATTTACAACAATATTGATTCATTTAATAATAAATAGTTAAATCCAAGTTTGGGTGACCTCCTTGGGGTGACTTGTACCCCTAAACTATGGGGGTTAGGGGCGGAGCTGCCCCCCCCATTGTTCGATTTTTTGTAAAAATTCCAACGGATTCTTTCTTATTCATGTCCAAAAAACTATTATGCGTACCATTTTCAACCAAAATATTGATATATTTCGATATAATAGTATATATATATTAAGTAGATATATATACACATACCCTCTTATAATCAACATTTCTTAAAGTAAAACTGAATACAATAGTAACGCGGCATATCGATTTTCTCTCTTTGACAGATGTTTTGAGAATTTTCATACTTGCCTTGATTAATACTACATGATATCAATGAAGCTATATTTTGATAAAGTTTTACAAGTCAATGCCAAGTCATGAATGTACAGCTAATCATAGGACATATTCGAATTATAAACATAATAGCTCGCCTATAAAAATAGGCCTTCAATTTTAGAAATTTTCATTTTGAAAGTTTTCCTCCCCCCCCCCCAATTCAACCAGGTTGCTCCAATGATTTGTCAGACTTGTTTAGTATTTCAAGTTGGTCTTAACACTCTAATCTTTCATTTACGTAAGTGTCATTGACCTCCTTTAATCGAAAGGTCAAGTTTTGACCTCAGATGACCTTTCAAATTTTTACATTAAAAATTCAATATATTTTAGCTTGCAATCGTCCTAGAAAAATAAAATTTATATCAAATTAATCAGAAAAACATACAGAATCTGATAGTTATTGTTAAAATTGTTAATTATCTTTAATTAAAAAATTACAATTATTATGTAATTTCTCTGAGAATAAACATATCCAGTTTACAACATGTGATTGTTGCCAGAGGTTTCTGTTGTAAACTTCTAATGATTTTTACGATAAATCTACATTAGTTCGTTTGATAAATTTATTTATTTACTATATAATTTTAAATTTGCTAATTTTTGATAATAAATTTGTTATTGAAATATTAATAATTCAATTTAAAGTTTATTTAACTAATTGCTCACCGTCAACCCCCTCGGCGTCGTTTTGATCGACTATAAAACGGCGAGAGCGACCGAGGAGCATTATTATCTTAATTTACTGCACTTACGATCGATTCTGTCCTCTTAAATTGCATCCCGAATCGAATCAGTCTACGAGATTCATTTATAATGCAGTTACAGTAGTTAATATTTTTTGATGAAGCTTGTTCCTCTAATGAGCTTCTCCCTTCACCATTTTAGAGGTTCAGCGCTGTTTTTGGAAGCGTCTTACCGATATTTAATTCAGGGTTGAGAATGCTTTTTTTTTATAAATTCTCAACGGAACCATTGAAAACTTTCCTTCCGTTAAATGGTGATTTTAGGAAATTTGTGTAGGTATGTCATCATAAAGCCTTCTGGACAAATTGATAGGACCCCATTAATGGCTATTAGCCCCCCTTCTTCCCTATTTCAGATGTTAGTAAAAAAGGCATTAGTTTTTTGATTCGTTTACGTTTTAATTTTTGAAAAGTGTTTTGATATTGTGTGACAAATCAGTCTCTTCTTGTTGAGTTGTTCCAGTCAGAATAATTCAACTTGAACAGTGGACCCACGAGTTGTTATACAATATTGATACATTTCTTATAGAATAGTTCTCAAGGTTGAATTAAATTCGATTGGCCCACGTTTTTTTAGTCATTCGGTTTTCATCACTGAATATTAAAAATCCGCGTCAATCACCTTTCAACCTAACCTTTTTAATTCGTCTTAAATTTAGGGTCCAGTTTATTTGTAGGTGGAGATATCTTCGAAGTTTTTATCTATTCTTTTATCCTCTCTTTTTTCGGTGAAAGCTTAAAAATATAATATTTACACACACATTTTTCCAACGTGATGTATACTGATTTTTTGTTTATTTTTTTTTCACATGCAAACAATAAACTCGCACACAAGAAAAATAAGCAAAACGCTAAAGGGGAAACTTAGGAAAGTAAAAGATTTGGGGAAAATTTAATATAAAAGGAATTACTGTTAAGATCGAAAATTTCACTGAGATAGTAGGTTATAAGTTACTGCCTCGTCGCTGAAAAAATGAAAACCATTTTTATTAATATTAAAACTTAAATATGGATTGTAAAGAGTATAGAAAATAAAAAGGTTAAAAATATTAAATAAATCATAAATCAGAATATTGCAAAATTTTCATAACGAAAATTTGATTTTTTGAGAGCATACTCGAAACTGAAACTTCATTTAAATTTATCTTTTAGACCTTTCCCCTTTTGAGTTTTATGATTGAAAATCAATCTCTATATATATATCTGACGAATGGTATATATAAACTCATAAATATTTATTCAAAAATATTAAAAAATAGCT
>JABUQX010095714.1:7500-15000 GCA_015478945.1 Trachelipus rathkii
ATCCAAAAATGAGTTTCTGCCCATAATCCAAACTTGAAATGATGAAAGAAATCCATACCGTAAAGGAAGTTTGCTATGTCTAGCGATGAATCCTCGAACTGTGATAGTTGTGAAAAGCTGAAGACCATAATCCAAAATTTATTAAAAATGAAAATTGAAGTTCGTATTGATAATGTTCGTTGCTCGAGTCATTTTCTCAGAGTGTTCTGATTGAGATTTTGTTATTGTAGTTTTTTCTTTTTCTCATTTTGTGTTTTTAGAAGGCGTATGATTAAAGTACTGGGTGTTCTACTCCGGGTTCACCAATTATATAGGGCTAAACTTGCTAGATTGGTGCTTCTTTTAAGAGCAAGCACCCTATATAAGAGGATGGTAATTTAGAAATCCATATTTGAAATGATGTTTTTATTCAACATAAGTAAAATATGCAATGAAAGTATAAAAGTAACAAAAGTCCCTTCTGTTGAGATACTCTCTCTTCTTAGGCGAATTGGTAGTCACAGCCCTTTCCAGCGCGTTTTCCACCCTTTTTTGTGCGAGGATTTGTGTTTGTGATCGAAATTCGAGTCGCAGCCTTTTCCTTGTAATTTACCTCACTTGCCGGGAGGATTTCTGGAGAGAGTATCTTCAGTTAATTTATTTCTTCTAATTCTTGTTAATTTGATCTGACTTTATCTGACTGAAGAGTATCTCAAAAGGACGGGTTTATATATTATTTCATTTCGACTTATGCTAAAATTTTGCTCGCGCAAATCTTAGCATAAGTACGAACATAAATTAAAAATTATTTTACAAAGTTATAATGGAGTACTACATATATATATATATATATATATTATAATATATATAAAAATATATAAAATATATTATATATATATATAATATAGTAATATATATATATATATATATATATATATATATATATATATATATATATATATATATATATATATATATATATATATATATATATATATATATATATATATAATATATATTTATATTTGTATTTATATATATATATTTATATATATTAGGAAAGTTGCACACCACACAGGCATTAATGCCGTTTTCTAGTAGGGGAAAACTTCTCTAGGATAATTTCTACCTAGATCCGAACTAGGGATCGAACCCGAACCTTTGCCATGCGACTCTATCGCTCTACCGATGGGGCCATGGTATATATATATATATAATATATATATATATATATTATCTATTTATTATATATATATATATATATATATATATATATAATATATATTATATATATATATATATATATATATATATAGTACTGCCCGAAGTGATTCTTTAAATTACTTTTTTGATAAAAAAAATTGAATAAATAGTTTTTCTGAATCCAATTTTTAATAATACACTCTTCAAAGTATCATTTATGAATATTTTAACAAATTTAAATTTACTTTTGATACAACGCAATAACAATAATAATAGTAATAATAATAATAATAATAATAATAATAATAATAATAATAATAATAATAATAATAATAATAATAATAATAATAATAATAATAATAATAATAATAATAATAATAATATTAATAATAATAATAATAATAATAATAATAATAATAATAATAATTAATAATAATAGCTACATAATTCAATTCGTAATATAATTTTTAATTAATGCATAAAGAGATAAGAATTTTTAAACCAAATGTATGTACTATGATTATAATAACAATGACTGTGACAAATAATATGGCTAATAAATAATTAATGTGACATTTGATTATTGCTGCGAAAATTACTGTAAATTTGACTACTTGCTATGAATTTTTTATGACTATATAACAATGTAATTAAATCGACTGTAACTAATACTTTGACTATGTTTATGATTCTTTTCAATTGTTTTAAATGACTATAACATAAATATTATGATTATGAAACTGATTTTACAATATAAATGAGAAAATGACTGATTTTAACTACTTGCTATAAATTTTCTATAATTATGTTTGATTTTGTATTTAAATCGACTAAGACTATTAGTATGATTTTTCTACTGACTACTTACTCTGAATTTGACAACTGACTTTTACTATCGACTGTGAATTTACTATGACTATGTTTGAATAATTTTTAACCATGTAATATTACTTTCGAAGCAGAAAGAGAAATGCTGTGAACAAGTCAGGTGAAGAGTAGTTATTGTATGGTTTTATTGGTGAATGACAGTCTCAAAATGGTATGTTACTTTTATTCAATTAGCAAATAATAATAATAATAATAATAATAATAATAATAATAATAATAATAATAATAATAATAATAATAATAATAATAATAATAATAATAATAATAATAATATTATTATTATTATTATTAACATTAACATTAACATTAACATTAACATGATATTAATATTGATATTGATATTGATATTAATATTAATATTAATAAAATCATTATAATTTTAATTTTTATTTTAATTTTTATTTTTATTATTTTTATTATTTTTATTATTTTTATTATTTTTATTATTTTTATTATTTTTATTAAATTATAAAATTATAAAATTACAAAATTATAAAATTACAAAATTATATAATTATAATTATTATTATTAATAATAAATTATTATAATTAATAAATTATTATAATTAATAAATTATTATTGTTAATAAATTATTATTGTTAATAAATTATTATTGTTAATAAATTATTATTATTATTATACATTAATTTTGTTAATTAATATTATTATTAATTATTAAATACAATTTATTATTGTTTTTAATAATATTATTATTAATTATTATACATATTATTATTGTTAATAATATTATTATGATAATAATATTATTATGATAATAAATAATTATTATGAATGAATAATATTATTATGATAATAATATCTTCTAACAATCAAAGCTTTATGAATAATAATATTATTATGAATAATAATATTATTATGAATAATATTATTTTTATTAATTATATATTATTAATATTATTATTATTAATTATATTATTATATAATATAATATTAATAATAATATTATTAATAATAATAATATTGTTTAATAATAATTGATATTGTTAAATAATTAATAATATTGTTTAATAATAATAATATCTAATATATTATTATTATAAATATAATATAATATATATATATCTAATATATATTATATTATAATTATATTTATTATATATATATATATATATATATTTATATATATTATATATATATAATATAATATATATATATATATATATATATATATATAAGAGTATTAATATATTATATATAGTATATATTATATTAGTATATATAATATATATATATATATTATATATTAATATTATATATATATATAATATTATATATAATATATAATTATATTGTAACTGAATTTCTAAACCTTAACCTTTAATATTTCCATAACGTATCGTTTTTTTCTCAATATTTCGTGATACTCATAAATATTTTTGCGATTTACCAAAACTCCTTTTTTTTCGATAAACAATAACAATAATAAATATTAAAACTTTTTTTGCGTTTAATGTGATTTTCATATTGTTTCGTATCGTTCATTACGTAATATTAATCTTCATTTAAATGGTTTAAAAGGATTTTGTTTTTTATGATTTAGATCGTGTATAAATCTTTTTTATTATTGGGTAAAACTTTGTTATTGATAGTTACGATGTTATTGTTTTGGCATAATAATAATAATAATAATAATAATAATAATAATAATAATAATAATAATAATAATAATAAAAATAATAATAATAATAATAATAATAATAATAATAATAATAATAATAATAATAATAATAATAATAATAATAAATAAATAACACTTAATAACAACAAAAAAATG
This sequence comes from Trachelipus rathkii, assembly GCA_015478945.1. NCBI lineage: Eukaryota > Metazoa > Arthropoda > Malacostraca > Isopoda > Trachelipodidae > Trachelipus > Trachelipus rathkii. Next base: position 11,367 of record JABUQX010095714.1, read on the forward strand.
TCCAGGAGGTTTCTCCCGCATATTTTAGACTTAATTTTGGTATTCTGAGTCAAATATACTTGGTTTGCTCTATCAGGTCAACTTTTTGAGATACAGCCATAGGCCTACCTGACGAGCTATACATATGATAATTATCATATGTATAGCTCGTCAGGTAGGCCTATGGCTGTATCTCAAAAAGTTGACCTGATAGAGCAAAACCAAGGTGATTTTTGGACTCAGAACACCAAAATTAGTCTAAATATGCTGAGGTTTTGAGTTCAATCCTATATTTCTGGAAGAATATAGCGAATTATTCATATATAAATGGTTGCTTCTGATGTGTTTCTGTTTCAAAATGACTAATTGACCTTTTTTCTTTCTTTTCAGAGTATTGATATGGCTTCAGCGCGACGGTCATGCAGGAATAATCCTGACGTTTTCTGCTACATCTGCGGAGAATACACGCTGGCAATGCACAGGAAGGGCATCACAAGCTTTGTGAAGCGCGCCTACCAGGCTTACTTTCAAGTCAAGCTGGGTGACCAAGATAAGTCCTGGGCACCGCACACGGTGTGCAAGACGTGCGTGGAATATCTCCGGCGGTGGACGAAGGGCACGAAAACTTCACTGAAGTTTGGGATTCCGATGGTTTGGAGGGAGCCGTCTGACCATGAATCGGATTGTTACTTCTGCGCCATCGATACTACTGGCATCAACCGGAAGAATCGGAGCAGCCTCCAGTACCCCGACCTTCCATCTGCCCGCCGTCCAGTTGCTCACTGCGAAGAACTTCCTGTACCAGCGTGCAGAGAGCTTCCTGACAGCGACGACGAGGCCACCACTGCATATGAGGGAGGAGATACAGATGAGGAGTATGGAACACAAGATGGTCCGCAGCCCTTTTCACAATGTGAGCTTAATGATCTGGTTCGGGAGCTCAGCTTGTCGAAGACTTCCGCCGAGCTGTTGGCCTCCAGACTCAAAGAGAAAAATCTACTCGGTGAGGACGCGCGTATCACGTTCTTTCGTAGAAGGCATCAGGACTACATGGGCTACTTCTGCGAGGAGGAAGACCTCGTGTACTGCCGAGATGTCGCCGGTCTTCTTGCTAAACTCGGCGCTCCTCAATATGATCCGAGAGATTGGCGACTCTTCATAGACAGTAGCAAGCGCTCTTTGAAGAGTGTGCTCATACACAACGGGAACGAGTTCGCCTCAATTCCTCTTGCGCACTCCACAACTCTCAAAGAGAAATATGAAGCAGTCAAGTACGTGCTCGACAAAATCCAATATCAGCAGCACCAATGGATCATCTGCGTCGACCTTAAGATGGTGAACTTTCTACTTGGTCAGCAGTCCGGGTACACAAAGTACCCATGCTTTATATGTAAGTGGGACAGTCGAGACAGAGCCCAGCACTATGTGAAGAAAGAGTGGCCGGCGCGAGAGCAGTTAGTACCTGGGGCCAGCAACATCATAAACGAACCTCTTGTTGACCGGGAAAAGATTTTGTTCCCACCGCTTCACATCAAGCTTGGGTTAATGAAACAGTTCACGCGCGCTCTGGACAAGGATGGGAGGTGCTTCAACTACCTGTGCCGAGCCTTCCCTGGAGTCACCATTGAGAAGCTGAAGGCCGGCATTTTCGATGGCCCACAGATACGGCAGCTCATCAAGGACACAGAGTTCGAAAACTCCATGAACACGCTAGAGTGCGCCGCCTGGAGGTCGTTTGTGCAGGTGGTGAACAACTTCCTGGGGAACAAGAAGGCAGCAAACTACGGCACACTCATCAACAGCATGATAAAGAACTTCCAAAACCTCGGGTGTTTGATGAGTATAAAGATGCATTTCCTGTTCTCACACATGGAGAGGTTTCCTGAAAACCTTGGTGCGGTCAGCGACGAGCAGGGAGAAAGGTTCCATCAGGACATGCGTCAAATGGAGGAGAGGTACCAGGGGAGGTGGGACGCAGTCATGCTCGCGGACTACTGCTGGTCGCTGAAGAGAGACAACCCAGCAGCTGCTCACACACGGAAATCGAGGAAACGGGGATTTACGCCGTGAACTCTGAACTTTTGTGTCACGTAACGCTCATGTACATGTATTAAACTTATCAAATGTAATCGAGTATATAATAAATGAATGAATTTGGATACGTTGACTTTTATTTACCCAGGAAAACGGAAAAACCGAATGTTTATGATCCTCAGGAATTGGTTTTTGGACGAAAAATAGTTTTTTTTAAATGTCTGGTAGCGAACAAACCAAGACGCTTGATTGAAAAAAACAAGGGACATTTTTCGGACTCAGCGGCATCTCAAATAGTCTAATTCCGCTGGAAAACCCTGGACGATTTTCCAAAACAATTTTTTTTGTTACCCAGTGTAATCATAAAAAAAAAAAAATATAATAATAATAATAATAATAATAATAATAATAATAATAATAATAATAATAATAATAATAATATAATAATAATAATAATAATAATAATAAATAATAATAAATAAAATAATAATAATTGATGCCCTGATGTGTGGAATAATCTGCCTTCAACCATAAACCGCTCCTCTTCAAATAGAAAGAAAAAGAAAATCGGAAGAGGAACATTGAGGGAAAGAAGAATCCACAAAGGAATAAAATACTCTCTCATAAATAAAGAGATTGACTTTAAGAAGGAAAGACATTGCTACTCCATTCATGGCAGAAGAATTCTCAAAACAAAACAAAATCGAACTAATAATTGAGTTCGCATTTTTATTTTGAAAATTAAAATTAAATATATAATTAACAAGAATTTTTTATTACACATTTTTAAAATTGTGAAGCAACAAATGTTTATGGCGATGTTCTTTTTCTGTAGATTATGATAAAGGGCAAAATAAGATTTTTCAGGTCTTTTTAATTTTTCCTTACGTTCTTTGGTGAAGTTTTGTTAATAATGAAAAAGTAAAATTTACCCTATGAAAGAGAAGATAAGTTATTCAATATTTACAGTATTGGTGAAGCTCGATAAATTTTTTATTTCTTTTTCTTTTAATTTTTTTATTTATATTTTAAGTTTTTAACCATTTTAATATTATTAACTGTATTGGTGCTAAAAAAAAATGTTCATGATTGTTCTTCAATATTTTAATTATTGTTATTTATGTTTCTAATAATGTGACTTTTGATTATTATTGCGAATATTACCGTAAATTTGACTGCTTAATTGCTATGAATTTTTTATGACTGTATTTAACAATGTACTCAAATTGAATGTAACTATTACTTTGACTATGATTATGATTCGTATCTATTGTTTAATGACTATAACATATATACTACGATTATGAAACTGAATTTTCACTATAAATGAGAAAATGACTGATTTAACAATAACTTGCTATAAGTTTTCTAGAACTATGTTTAACTTTGTATTTCAATCGATTAAGACTATTAGTATGATTTTTCTACTGACTACTTACTCTGAATTTGACAACTGACTTTTACTATCGACTGTGAATTTACTATGACTATGTTTGAATATGTATTAACCATGTAATTACTTTCGAAGCAGAAAGAGAGATGATGTCAACAATTCAGGTGAATATAGTAGTTATTGTTTGGTTTTATTGGTGAATGACAGTCTCAAAATGGTATGTTACTG
>JABUQX010095714.1:20000-22951 GCA_015478945.1 Trachelipus rathkii
TATCCTTATGATTTAAAATAGATGAGATGTTAAACGAGGAAGTGAAGATGAGATTGATGTTGAGTTGGGGGTAGAGGTCCTGCAATACTTGTGATAGGTCTTTTTTTAATTTTAGGTATATGGGGTCGTAATAGGGCAAACTGACGAAGAGATCTCTTTTTTGGGGTTGACTATAGATTAGTTTAGGGTCGAATTTGGAATTTAAATAAGAATTAATGGATCTGTAGATTAATGAAGAAGGGAAATAGTTTGAAGTGAAAAATTTATGAAGGAAATTAAATTCTTTATGCATTAAAAAATAGGAGGAAGATAAATGGTAGGCTCTATGTAGTAGAGTTTTTATGCTGTTACATTTGTATAAAAGGGGGGTGTGACTAAAAAAGTTCAAACCAAGTCCAGTGAATGTCTTTTTCCTATAAATCTCTGTGGTGAAGTCGAAAGAGGATTTATTAATTATAAGATCGAGGAAGGACAGAGAATTGTTGCTTTCTTCTTCTCTAGTGAATTTAATGTTGTGGAGTTGAGCATTAAGATAATTAAAAAAAGGAAGTATACTGTTTTTGTCCTTGAATAGTAAAAAGGTGTCATCCATGTACCTCTTATAAAAAGAAGGTTTGATCTGGGGGGGACATTGGTTCAACCACATAGTTTCATAATGATTAAGATAAAAGTTTGCTAAGGTAGCGCTAAGGGGAGAGCCCATAGCTAACGAATTTGATTGGCAATATAGTTCATTATTAAAGAAGAAATAAGTGTCCTTAGTTGCCAAATCGAGTAGGTACTTGAATTCCTGTCTATTAAAATTATTGAAATTATCTGTAGAACTGAAAATAGTATTAATGATAAGATTAATGACATCATCGGTAGGAATATTTGTGTAGAGGGACTCAATATCAAAACTAGTCATATGAAAAGTGTGTAAATTATTGATGGAAAATAGCCAGTCCTTAAAATCATAAGAATTGCGTATGGTGTAAGAATTTGAGGCGAAGGGGGATAAGAGGGGGACTAAAAACTTTGCAAGGTTATAGTTGTGGGTTGTATAAGCTGCTAATATGGGACGAATCGGGATGTTTGGTTTATGGACCTTAGGCAGACCGTACAGGATACCGGGGGATGAGCCCCTGGAATAATTATCTTAATAATCAATGTACTTAGCTATGGGCTCTCCCCTTAGCGCTACCTTAGCAAACTTTTATCTTAATCATTATGAAACTATGTGGTTGAACCAATGTCCCCCCCAGATCAAACCTTCTTTTTATAAGAGGTACATGGATGACACCTTTTTACTATTCAAGGACAAAAACAGTATACTTCCTTTTTTTAATTATCTTAATGCTCAACTCCACAACATTAAATTCACTAGAGAAGAAGAAAGCAACAATTCTCTGTCCTTCCTCGATCTTATAATTAATAAATCCTCTTTCGACTTCACCACAGAGATTTATAGGAAAAAGACATTCACTGGACTTGGTTTGAACTTTTTTAGTCACACCCCCCTTTTATACAAATGTAACAGCATAAAAACTCTACTACATAGAGCCTACCATTTATCTTCCTCCTATTTTTTAATGCATAAAGAATTTAATTTCCTTCATAAATTTTTCACTTCAAACTATTTCCCTTCTTCATTAATCTAAATCCCAACCTTAGAATTATCCGCTGATTCCAAATATATATTTGTTTTACTGTTTAGGACCTTGCCGTTTCTCTAGTTACATACTGTGAGCATTAAAAAAAATCTGACATCTAATATTATAAATATATATAAAGTACTATATATATATATATATATATATATATATATATATATTATATATATTATATATATATATATATATATATATAATATATATATATTGATATATATATATATATATATATAATATATATATATAATATTATAATACAACCTTATTGAGGACACAAATAATAAATATTTACGTCGAAATAAACTAAAAAATTAAATAAATGAATTTGGAAATAAATCCAATGTTGAAGCTGCAAAAAAAATATAAAAAGTAGTTGCCTTTTTTATCGCAATCAATTTTAATTTTTTCTTTACCTAAAATAAAAAAAACATTACCAACCATTCAGATACTAAATTATTTTGAGGGATGTGGTTTGAAACAGGTCCATAATAATATAATAATAATAATAATAATAATAATAATAATAATAATAATAATAATAATAATAATAATAATAATAATAATAATAATAATAATAATAAAAATAATAAATAAATAAATAAATAAATAAAAATTATTTGATCAATTGATGCCCTGATGGGGGAAAAATATGCCTTCAACCAATAAACACGCTCTCTTCAAAATAAGAAAGAAAAAAGAAATCGGAGAGGAACATGAGGGAGAAGAATCCACAAAGGAATAAAATACTCTCTCATAAATAAAGAGATTGACTTTAAGAAGGAAAGACATTGCTAAGATTAGAAAGAATCTCCATTCATGGCAGAAGAATCTCTCAAAACAAAACAAAAATCGAACTAATATTTTCGCATTTTTATTTTGGAAATCTAAGAATTAAAAATATATTAACAAGAATTTTTTATTACACATTTTTAAAATTGTGAAGCAACAAATGTTTATGGCGATGTTCTTTTTCTGTAGATTATGATAAAGGGCAAAATAAGATTTTTCAGGTCTTTTTAATTTTTCCTTACGTTCTTTGGTGAAGTTTTGTTAATAATGAAAAAGTAAAATTTACCCTATGAAAGAGAAGATAAGTTATTCAATATTTACAGTATTGGTGAAGCTCGATAAATTTTTAATTCTTTTCTTTTTAATTTTTATTTATATTTTAAGTTTTTTTAAACAATTTTAATTAATTATTAACTGTATTGGTGCTAAAAAAAATGTTCATGATTGTTCTTCAATATTTTAATTATTGTTATTTATGTTTCTTATGATGTGACTTTTGATTACATTAAA
>JABUQX010095715.1:0-7500 GCA_015478945.1 Trachelipus rathkii
TGTTTTACTGCTTAAACTCATATGTTTTACTGTTAACTCATATATTTATTAACATTACATACCTTAAAGCAGTAAATCAGTAAATCAAGTAGATGTTGTTACCTCGCAACAATAGGGATATATGCTTTTGTTTTTACTGCTTTACTGCTTTAACTCATTATGTTTTTACTGCTTAAACCATGTTTTACTGCTTAAACTCATATGTTTTACTGCTTTTAACTCAGTTTACTGCTTTAAACTCATATGTTTTACTGCTTTAACTTATATATTTATTAACATTACAGTACCTTGCAGTAAAATTCAGTAAATCATAGAGTGTTACCATTTCTGTCACAAAGGGATTAGTTGCTTTTGTTTTAACTGCTTTACTGCTTTAACTCATATGTTTACTGCTTTAAATCATATGTTTTACTGCTTTACTGCTTTAACTCATTTGTTTTTTTACTGCTTTTAAACTCATATATTTATTAACCATTATGTTTTTTATTTTGTTTTAATACATTTTATTTATTTTTATTATTATTTTTATTTTATTATTTTATTATTATTATTATTTTTAATTTTATTATTTTATTTTAATTATTTTATTTTAATTATTTTATTTTAATTTAATTTTATTTTAATTATTTTATTTTAATTATTTTAAATTATTTTATTTTAATTATTTTAAATAATTTTATTTTAATTATTCTATTATATTTTTATTTTAATTTTATACTTAGTGTCATTTACTTCATGTCTATTTATTTAACACCACTATGACACTTATACACATACACTATGACACTTACATTTACCCATAGACACTTACACTCACACACACACAGATACACTTACCCATAGACACTTACATTCTCCCATAGATACTTACACTCTCCCTTAGACACTTAACACACACACACACACACACACACACACACACACACTTAACGCACACATTTTCAAACGTGGAACTAAATTTATTTCAAAGTTTCGTAAGACATCTATAATAACTCAAACATTATGATTTTAAAAAGTTCTTGAACATAGAATCTATTATTAATTTTTATCAAAGGTTTAGAACTGTTTGTTTATAAATTTTTAAACTATTTATTTTTAATATAATTTTTACTAAAATTTTATGAAATTTTATTATAAACATATTTTACGTACCTTAAAGCAATAAATCAGTAAATCAGTAAGGTCAGCCCCTAGCACCCCTCTACACCACGCTATGCCACGTTTTGTTCTATTGACTTTCTGCTTTACATCATCTTTTAGCCATGTAAATATAAAATAACAAAAATAAGTTCTTCTCTGCTAGCATAACACATTTTATTAAAATCATTCTAGGTTTTTATTTAACAATACAATTATTCACTTACATTTATATTATTCCGCTCAATGTTAACTAAAAATATTTCAAAGTTTTTAAAATAATTTGGATTTCTTTATTTATTATTATATCTATGTACATTGACAATCCAACACGAGAAAACACAACAACCCGCACTCCTTACAGATACGAAACTGACCTCTCTCTGTAAAATGGATTGAAATAACTACTTTAGGCCTAAATTTAGGATAATCCTTTTTGTACCCCGAGGCGATTTAGGCCTAATTACAGGTCAAAATATATTTCAAACTGAGCCTTTTTCTGTAAAATGTGTGCATAACACGTTAGGCCTAAAATTTTAGGCGCTAAATTTAAGTAAGCCCTTTTTGTATCGGGCTGCTTTAAGCCTATTACCAGGTCAAAAAGTAATTTCCAGTATGACAAGACAATGTTATATTATTTTTATAAATATATTTCAAAGTTGGAACATGCTGGATCGGTAAGATCCTTTATATTCAGGTAAGAAAGGAAAATGTTTTTCCTTACTTTGTGATTGGACGGAGTAATCCTTATCTCTATATGACCTCGTATGTGATTGGTCGAGAATTATTTTATAGCTTTTTGCCTTTTAGGTATGTAAAAACATGTTTTTTCATATCCTGTCCCTTACCTGTGATTGGATGAAAATTAACTTTGTTCTTTAAACTTACATTTGAGCAGGTGTGTTTTATTATCTTTTAGACCCAAACTCATTTTAAAATCATAGTCGTTTTAGCTGTTAAGCGGTGCACAAGTTCTCTGATTTGTATTAAAAGTGTTTTATTTTTACTAAGTGTATATCATATTTATAATAATAAATACTTACATTGAGAAATAATTATTAATTTCACTAAAATAGATAATAATTAATTCACTAAGATTATAGTAGATCACGTGAAGCCCTACGCAAGAGCGCCCGCAAGCGCGACCCGGTGCGGAACCGACGCATGAACCCGCCGCCGTAATATTACTACGCGGTCGCGAAAATATTTTCTATGATAGACCGTTGTAAACTTTCAAATATACCGTTTCCTATATTATGAAACGTTCATTTTATTTCTTACGAACATTTTTAATTTTATTATAGAAAATACCATTTCACTGGTAAAGTTTCTTGAAAAACATTTAGTTTTGAAAAGAACATTTTGTTTTGTAGAAAAGCAGGTTGTTTTATTTATCCTAAAGTTATAATTCCTTAAGGGAAATAGAACAGATATCTGGGTGTGACCGCTTGAACATGGTCCCTTTGTGTATCCTTTAAGATCTTAATTACTTTAAGTATGTAAAACAGTTTTAATATGCTTAAAAGCCTACACCTAACAATAGAAACTAGAGTCAATGTATAGAAGCTTGAACCCATACCCTCCCTTTTCAAGGTATGTCTTTACGATTTTAATCTTCTCTGTGTAATAAGTTATGAAAAAAGTTGTTTATTCTAAAATATTATTACATAATTACAATCTCATTAAATATAACATGCTGATTAACTTCCCTCCTTGTACAATCCGTAATTTCGCTGTATGGAATTCCAGTATTGGTATCATATTATTATTATACATCAAAATTACTTCGAAGTATGTAAGTTCATGAACCTCTTCTATATCAGGCTGTTGTATGCCTTGTAACCAATCGAGAATATCTGCACAGGTTTGTAATAACACAACGATATATCAGGATTTTAAATAAATTTCTAACACGCTTGAATTACACGTTATAAGGTTCGTTAAATATACCTTGATTCCAGTACATACAAAACTAATATTAACATACTGAATGCGACGGTGTACAAAGATCCTAACTACATCAGGATGTAAGCCCTACACTTTATAATACAACGCCTCCATATTTTGCGACCGCGTAGTAATTATTACGCGCGGCGGGTTTCCGTCGGTTCCGCAACATCGGGTCGCGCTTGCGGGCGCTCTTGCGTTGGGCTTCACGTGATCTAATATAAATCTAGTGAATTAATTATTATCTATTTTAGTGAAATTAATAATTATTTCTCAATGTAAGTAGTATTTATTATAAATATGATAAACAACTTAGTAAAAATAAAGCACTTTTAATACAAATCAGAGAACTTGTGCACCGCTTAACAGGTAAAACGACTATGATTTAAAATGAGTTTGGGTCTGAAAAGATAATAAAACACACCTGCTCAAATGTAAGTTTAAAGAACAAGTTAAATTTTCATCCAATCACGGAAGGGACAAGAATGAAAAAACCTGTTTTACATACCTAAAAAGGCAAAAAGCTATAAATATAATTCTCGACCAATTAAACATACGAGGTCATACCATGAGATAATGGAAATTACTCCGTACCAATTCACAAGTAAGGAAAACATTTCCTTCTTACCTGATTAAAGGATCTTACCGATCCAGCTTGTTTCAGTTTGAAATATATTTATAAATAATAATAACATTGAGATTGTTGTCTATACTGGAAATTACTTTTTGACGCTGGTTAATAGGCTTAAGCAGCCCGGATACAAAAGGCTTATCCTAAATTTAGGCCTAAATTTAGGCCTAACGTAATTATTGCACCACATTTTACAGAAAAAGGTCTGTTTGAAATATATTTTGACCTGTAATTAGTGCCTAAATCGCCCCGGGGTACAAAAAGGATTTTCCTAAATTGGCCTAAAGTAGTTATTTCAATCCATTTTACAGAGAGAGGTCAGTTCGTATCTGTAAGGAGTGCGGGTTGTTGTGTTTCTCGTGATGGTTGTCCATGTACATAGATAATAATAAAATAATAAAGAAATCCGAATTATTTAAAAAAAACTTTGAAATATTTTTAGTTATATTTGAATGAATATATAAATGTAAGTGAATAATTGTTAATTTTAATAAAAACCTAGAATGATTTTTAATAAAATACATGTTATGCTAGCAAGAGAAGAAACTTATTTTTTTGTTATTTTTATACTTATTACATGGCTAAAGATGATGTAAAGCAGTAAGTCAATAGAACAAAACGTGGCATAGCTTGGTGTAGAGGGGTGCTAGGGGCTTGCCTTACTGATTTACTGATTTATTGCTTTAAGGTACGTAAAATATATGTTTTTAATAAAATTTCATAAAATTTTAGTAAAAATTATTTTAAAACTTGATAGTTATAAAATTATAAACAAAAAGTATTAACAGTTAATAATAAATTCTTTGTTCAAGATGAATGATTGATTTATTAATAGAAGTTTTAAGAAACTTTGAAATAATTTGTTATAATTGAATGAGTAATGTGTGTGTAAGTGTGTGTGTGTGTGTGTGTGTGTGTGTGTGTGTGTGTGTGTGTGAGTGTCTATGGGAGAGTGTAAGTATCTATGGGAGAATGTAAGTGTCTATGGGTAAGTGTATCTGTGTGTGTGTGTGAGTGTAAGTGTATCTGTGTGTGAGTGTAAGTGTCTATGGGTAAATGTAAGTGTCATAGTGCATGTGTATAAGTGTCATAGTGTGTGTTAAATAATAGACATGAAGTAAATGACACTAAGTATAAAATAAAAATAAAAATAATAATAGAATAATTAAAATAAAATAATTAAAATAATTAAAATAAAATAATTAAAATAATTAAAATAAAATAATTAAAATAAAATAATTAAAATAAAATAATTAAAATAAAATAATTAAAATAAAATAATAAAATTAAAATAATAAAATAAAAATAATAATAAAAATAATAATAAAAATAAATAAAAAGTATTAAAACAAAATAAAAAACATAATGTAATAATATAATGAGTTAAAGCAGTAAAACATTGAGTTAAAGCAGTAAAGCAGTAAAACATATGAGTTAAAGCAGTAAAACATATGAGTTAAAGCAGTAAAGCAGTAAAACAAAAGCATACTAATCCCTTTGTGGCGAGGTAACACCTCTATTGATTTACTGATTTACTGCTTTAAGGTATGTATGTTAATGAAATAATGATTAAAGCAGTAAAACATATGAGTTAAAGGCAGTAAACATGAGTTAAAACAGTAAAAACATGATGAGTTTAAAGCAGTAAAACATGAGTTAAAGCAGTAAAACATATGAGTTAAAGCAGTAAAGCAGTAAAACAAAAGCATACTAAGCCCTTCGTTGCTAGGTAACACCTCTATTGATTTACTGATTTACTGCTTTAAGGTATGTAATGTTAATAAATATGTGAGTTAAAGCAGTAAAAGGTATGTAATTTTAATATAAATATGTGAGTTAAAGCAGTAAAACATGAGTTAAAGCAGTAAAACATAGTTAAAGCAGTAAAGCAGTAAAACAAAAGCATACTAACCCCCTTGTTGCTATGTAACACCTCTATTGATTTACTGATTTACTGCTTTAAGGTTAATTAAAGTTAATAAATATATGAGTTAAGCAGTAAACATATGAGTTAAAGCAGTAAAACAGTAAAACAAAAAGCATACTAATCCCTTAGGTGTTTAGGTAAACAACTCTTATTGATTTACTGATTTACTGCTTAAAGGTTTGTAATGTTAATGTTTTTAATAAATTTCGTACAAATTGTAGTAAACTAAAATGTTTATATATCAGACCACTCTTTGTTTTTCTTCTTACATTACAATTTTTAAAAAATTATAAATTAAAAAGTATTAAGTAAAATATAAAAGATGTTTGTAATGAGTTACAGTTTTAGGTTCGCGAAAATGTTTTTAATAAAAATGTTTAGTGTGAAGATAAAAATGAATGACTCATATTATATATATTTTTCATTCGCGCGGGAATTTTATGGCGCCTGCGGGCGCACGCGGCGGGCGGGTATCGCGGAAATATTGCGCCTGCGGGCGCGCGCGCGGCGGGCGGGAACGCGGGTTCGGAGGCCTTCGTGCGGAGGGCGCATGCTGCGCCCTGCTTCTTACGGTGATTGGTAACCATCAAAGATGAACAATCAATAAATCTGAGTCGTCAAAGATGAACTATCAAAGATGAACCGGCAAAGATGACTTCATCAAAGATGAATCATCAATATAGGTGGTATCAAAGACGACGTCATCAAAGATGAGTCATCAAAGATGGACCATGTAAAATCTGAGGTATCAAAGTTGATGCCAACAAATTGAGCCATCCAAAGGTTGAGGCATCAAAATATCGATGTGTGAGTGGTAAGTGTAAAGTGTATAATAGGCTAGTGTAAGTGTTCTATGGTGAGTGATAAGCGCTTATAGTGTCACATAGTGTGATGTTATGTGAAGTGAAAGTGTCTATGGTGAGTGTGAGTGTAAGTGTATATGGGTTAGTGTAAGTGACTATGGAGAGTGTAAGTGCTTATAAGTGTCATAGTGTGTATAAGTGTCAAAGTATGTGTGTATATGTGTCATAGTGTGTGTGTGTGTTGGTAGGTGTGTGCAAGTAATATAATATATATATATATATATATATATATATAATATATATATTTATATATATATATTATATATATATTATATATATATATATATATATATATATAATATATATGATATATAGGCTATAAGTGATAGAAAAAGACTAACTCATAGTAGGAAGCATCCTAGCAGCTTGTAATATACACCATTCGATTCTCATACCTAATAACCTAGGGGTAGACACCCATATTAGGGCTATTCTTAAGGCTCAGGGAGGCTAGATAAAAGGGCTTGAAAAAATTGGCAACTCAGTTGGCACTAATGTGGTCACTTCACTTGGCACTATGTGGCACTGCACTTGGCACTCATTGGCACTCACTGGGCACTCACCTTCATTTGCACTCACTTGGCACTCACCTGGAACTCACCTGGCACTCATAGAATACTCATAGAACACAATAGAACACTCCTAGATACTTCTTACGGTGATTGGGAACCATCAAGCCATCAAAAAGCTACAAGGTCAAAAAAAAGTTACAATGCCAAAATTTGTACCCTGGAATACAAAAGGGTTGACCGAAATTTGGGTTCTCAAAATTGTCCCATGGAAGACCAAAGGGTTGGCCGAAAATTAGGGTGGGCCAAAAATTAGGGAATGGCCAAATTAGGGTGGCAAAATTGACCCATGGAAGACCAAGGGTTGGTGGTGTGTTTGTACGTGTGTATAAGTGAATGTAAGTGTCTATGGGTAAAGTAAGTGTCATAGTGAATGTGTGTATAAGTGTAAGTGTGTGTTTGTGTGTGTGTGTGTGTTGTGTGTGT
>JABUQX010095715.1:17500-24388 GCA_015478945.1 Trachelipus rathkii
CAAAGAAAATGCAACATCATACCCAACATTCCTTCTTCAACCCCACAAATTTACTATCGAAGGGTCGGTATTATAAAGATTTTTTGGATGATTTAATAAGCAGCATAGGAGATGAGGTTTCTAAGTCAAAAAGAAATTATATCTTCCTTGCAATTTGTTAAACCGACAGGTGTAATTACCATATGAGATAATAAAATCATGAGTAACATTTCACAAGGAAAGATCTGAAGCACAATTTGGAAGATTAGTAAAAGCAGAATGGGATTTATGGAAAGTTGAAATGGCATAACAGCACAGATCGTCCAAAACAGCAATAGACGGGACAAGTTTCTTGTTCGCAGTCACATTTCCAAATATTTACATCTTGTTGCAAACACTGGCAATTTTACCCATGTCTACTGCTACAGTAGAAAGAAGCTTTTTCAACATTAAGGCTTCTGAAAAACCTCACTTGAGAAATACTATTTGAAGATAAAAGACTTAACTGATTAGCCCTGCCCTCTACAGACATTGAAATTATTAAATAAAGAACTGAAGATATTATCTCGGACTTTGCTCATCTCATGCCCGGCGAATAAATTTTAGCAATTTAGGTAAGGTGATTTTAGTAATTTATATAAAATTATTCCCATTTTTTCTTAGAAATTTATATTTGGTCCATCCACTTTATATTATATAATATAATATATATTATAATATATATATATATATTATAATATAATAGTATATAATATATATATATATATATATTATAATGATATAGGGTATACGGTATATGATATTATATATAATATATATTATATATATATTATATATATATATATATATATATATATATTTATATGATATATATATATATTATAATATATATATATATATATAATATGATATATATATATATATTAAATATATATATATAGTATATATATAGTATATATATATAAGAAACGATTTTTGTCTGGCCCCCCCCGAAAAAACAAGTTTTCTGGATACGCCCACCTGTATAATATATATATATTATAT
The DNA here is from genome assembly GCA_015478945.1 of Trachelipus rathkii. Lineage (NCBI taxonomy): Eukaryota > Metazoa > Arthropoda > Malacostraca > Isopoda > Trachelipodidae > Trachelipus > Trachelipus rathkii. The sequence goes on from JABUQX010095715.1 coordinate 18,524, forward strand.
TATATATATATATATATATATATATATATATATATATATATATATATATATATATATATATATATATATTAATATATATTTATATATATATATATATATATATATATAGTTCACAAATAAATCCTTGTACAGAGCCCATTACAAGCAACTATAGTTAGTTACCACACCGCACCCTCTAGCTATATAACCTTTTGTATCAGATTATAGAAAACGACCACGTGTGGTTTATTAAGGCTCACTTATCAAAAATACATGCTTTTATCTTATACATTGAAATAAAAGAGGTAGAAAATAATTGCAAAACGCATGATGTATCGAACAAACATAAAAATATATTCATTATTCTATATATGGAAATAAAAATATTAATATATATCGATATATCGGTGGGAAGAATAATATCGATAATTTTCCCCAAATGTTGAAAAAAAATTTTTTTTATCGATATATATCGACACTCCTAAGTTCAAAGTTCAAAGTGAAAACGGTTAGTTCAAAGTGAACAGTCGTTAGTCACTAGTCAGTCGTTCAGACGTTCACTGTTATGTATTTATTTGCAATTTCGAATTTCTTTTCAATGTGAGAGTTTTAAAAATAAAACAATTACTACTCATTTATTAGATACTCTTATATTTAATTGCTTAATTATTTTCTCAAATTCTAGAGGAAGTTGCTAAGCTATAACAAAAATAAACAAGTTACGTTTTGTTTTCTTTTCGTTTGAGAACTTGAGAAGAATCCATTAACATGCATTAATGGAAGGACGTTTATATATATATTTATATATTATTATTACATATTATTACATATACATTATATTATTATATTATTACATATTATATTATTATTATTGCTACATATATTATTATATACATATTATTAATATTATTATAACATCTCTCCATATACATATATATATACATTATTAAGCAGTACATATTATTGCAAATAGATACATATATATTGAGCATAGATAGATATGTTATGCATATTAAGTTATATAATATATATTATGTTATTATTATACATATATTATATTATTATTATTATTAATTATCTTTATATATACATATTACATACATAATATTATTATCATACATATACATATTATTACATACATATTATTATTATATTATATATTATTATTATTATATTATACATGCGCGTGATCAAAACCATAATACGTTTACATTCAATAACATTGAGTCAGGGGCAAACGTTCGACTACTGATCACTGCGGTTTACTTTTAAATGAAGCGACTTGTTTCGCTCACGGTTAACTGTATGCTGGTATTATTATTACATATTATATATATAGTTATTATATATATATATGATACATATATTATACATATATTATTATTATTATTAATATTATTACAATTGCTATATATTATAGATAGTTATATATATATATATATATATATATATATATATATATATATATATATATATATATATATATATATATATATATATATATATATTGTGAGTGTATGTGTTTTTTTTTTTTTTCATATATATAAGGTGTTGCTATATGGATGCCAATCCTTAAGAGTTTGAAAGGCACAGAGTTTAATTAAAAAAAATAGATTTGACAGAAACTTGCATTAAAATGCTTAAAAATTAATGCTACGAGACAGCGACGTCTCGGGATATTTTCTAAATTGCAAAATTCTTGCCCGCAAATAATGAAAAACAGGCGTTAGCAGCGTTGATACATATAGGTGCCGTCGGAATTTACTGCGCCCTCGATCAATGGTAGGTTAACTTCTGTTTTACTGCACCCTCAATCAACATAGATTAGGTTTCGTTTTACTGCCCCTAAGTTCAGGTTATGATATGTTTTGTTGGGTAATACATAAAATCTATATATGAAAACAAACCCAATATGCAAATGTATATTTTACCCAAAAACATTATTTATTACCCTACCAAGAACAATCTCTTTCAGTCGGCAGTTCTTAAAACTGGCTTTTTTCATGCAAAAACAGCGTTTTGGCGTACTTTGTCACCTTTTAATACTTTCATATTTCGTAACTTTCTCGCGTTTACATCTGAATTAATTGCTAGCTGTAATTAGTGCTACTAATATATGAAATAAAAACACGTTTCATTCATAACTACGTTTTATAAGATATATATATATATATATATATATATATATATATATATATATTATTATAAGAATACATATGTGTATACATATATAACTATATCTATTATAAATATATGATATTACATATATACATATATATAAGAGCAGCATATTATATTACAGTGGCATATATATATGGGGAAAGTCTCTATTTCATCAGTCCATATTTCGGAAAAATTCTTCAGTTCAAAATTCTAGCCTCAGAAAGTTAAGTTTTTACAGGTTTAGGTGGCAAGCTTCCACCATGCCAGAAGTTTCACTAAAGAATTTTCTGTTAAAATCTTAACTTCAATCCTTAACTTTTCTGAACAAGAAATTTTTTGAAACTTGGAAAGTACTTAAGCAGTAATAGAATTGATTCCAAATATAGAACAATACCTATATATATATATATATATATATATATAATATATATATATATAGCAAAGAGCAGTTATATATATATGTTGGTTGTTATATATATATATATATATATATATATATAAGAGAGCAAGAACACACATATATACATATACATACATACCTCTCTCGGATTTCATATATATATATATATATATATACATATATATATATATATATATATTATATATATATATATACATATTATATATAAGATATATATAAGAAGTTATTATTGTTATTATTATATATATATATATATATATATATAATATATATATATATTATATATATTATACATATATATACATATGCCAGCCCCCCAGAAAGAGCCACAAATTCATATTCAAATATGGCTAACAGCGCTGGGAAAAGGAAGATTATGGAATCCTGGCAAAATTTTACCGAGGGAAACTCTAAAAAAAAAAAAAAAAATCATATCTCAAAAAAAACAAAAAATACAGAGCAAAATAAAATACATTTTTGGAATCCTTGTAAAATTTTGGTTAGGAAAATGTAAAAAAAAAAAAAAAAAAATTTAAAAAAAAATTGGATATTTTTTTTTAATGGTGTTGGGACTTAGCATATACATATATACTCATTTTGTAAAGGTATTAGCATGGCAATTTAGGCTCGAGCCGACGGGGGAAAGAGAGGGGACGTTTTCCATACCCTGTGGGCGTGAGGAACCCCGCGACACCTTAAATACCAAAGAGCGGGGGTTCCGGAGACCCTCCCCGGAGGGGGGGAATTAGTCCTACCCCGTATTTCCCGGAAGGCTGAGAGACCCCGACTCCTGCCATCGGTGCGACCCTTGGGGAGTGTATTCTTTAGTTAAAAAAAGCAAAATTTAATAGAAAGTCTATTTATTTTAACGAGTAACCAATAAAAGGTCTCTAAATAGGCTCTCTAATCATATTACTATAATTATTAACAATAATTTTTTACATTTTCCTATCCAAAATTTTACCAGGATTTTAAAAATGTATTCCTTTTCCCTGTAGCTATTGGAGTTTTTGAAGGAAACGAGCTAATTTTTTTTTATTTTTTTTTTTATTTTTTTATTTTACATTTTCCGCACTAAAATTGGACCAGCATTCCAGCAACGTATTCCTTTTTCCGGTAGCTGTTGTAGTTTTGAGATATGGGCTCTTTTAGAGGCTGACCATATATATGGAAGTAAGGTAATATGAGAAAGAAGAAGTAAGAGCAGCATGTTATGGTTGCTATATATATATATATATATATATATTATGCTATATATATATATATATATATATATATATATAATGGCCGTAAAACTAAAAAGTAATCCGCATGATATCTCTAAAATTAAGATAGGTACAAGAAAACTAATGCAAACTTGTAATGAATGTACGAAGTTTGTATGGTAAATGATTTTTAAAGCCTGAGCTCCTTTGTTGACATCAATAACATATATGGAATAGTCCTTCACAGCTTTATCAAAATGCCCGCAGAAAATAATAAATATTTTATTTTATATGCTAATAACATAAATTGGTATTAGCGATGATTTTTTTAGGGGCTCGAGCCGACGGTGAGAGGGAGGATCGAAGTCTCCCCCATCCCCAGGAGGACGAGAAACCCCTGACTCTTGCATCTTTGCGGTTTACATCGGGGGTATTCTTTTTAGTTTAAAAAAACCATTTTTCATACAAATTCCATACGCTGATTCAATATATGTTATTAGTTTTTTTTTACCTATCGTAGTTTTGAGATATTGGTAATATTCTTCCAGCACAAATCTCTCATTGGGCCGATTCCATTATACAGTATTGGGCCTTCATACCCCAACAGCTCTTTATAGATGTTCCATTTATGTTTTGGGCTGGTTTTTGACACACTCACATCATCACACATATATATATATATATATTATATATATATGTTATATATATATATATATATATATATATTACATATTATATATTATATATATGCTATATATATATATATATGGTGCAAGAAGGAATAGTATATATATAAGAGCATATATATATACATATATATATAATAAGATATAGTATAGATACATACATAATAATACATATTATATTATATATAGTAAAGAATAGAGTATATTGTGTTATTACTACATATATACAAATATGTATATAGTTGGTTATTACATATACATATATTACATAATTACATATATAATATTACATATATATTATTGTATATACATATATATATATATATAGTATATATATTACATATATACATATATTATATGTATATTATTACATATATACATATATACATATATACATATATACACAGGATTAACCAGCTTCAAATCACCTTTCGTGCGTTTGTCTGTATACACAAAGAGAGTCACTTTGTAGGTGCCTACGTGAGTCACTCATTATATATGGGTTTGAGTTGCCAGCTGATATATATATATATATAAGAGATATATATATATATATATATATATATATAAAGAGTAATATAGGTATATATATATATATATATATATATATGGTGTGTATATATCAGTAAGTGCATCGGCGCAGGAACCGGAAAACATGCAGAGGCACTCATATATATTATATATATATATATATATATATATATATATATATATATATATATAGTATATTATATATGTATATATAGCATAGCAGCAGCAAAGAGCATATATATATATATTATATATATATATATATATATATATATATATATGTATATATATATATATATATATATATATATATATATATATATATATATATAAAATCGTGGAAGAAACACATTGTCTGAAACTATTGTAACTAAAATGCTCTTAAGTTTGAATTATTTATTAATGAAGTATTAAGCCTGCCGATTTATGGAGTGCTGTTTGCTCTTTTTGGGATTTTGTAATTGTAAGTGATTTTACCATTTGATTTGCACTCGTAACTCTCGTTTAAAGTGAAGAAACATTTAAATTTACGTAATTAATAAATTCCTTTTAGTTTACCAGACAATGTATGAGGATCGGTTTTATAAACTTGTGATGAAAACAAACTATCTTATTTGTATTAGTAAGATTTATTTTACGATATAAGTTAATCATTTATTCTTTTTTTGATTTTATTGATTTTTTTTTTTTTGATTTTTTTGATTTTTTTATATTTTTCATACTCGTAACCTCTTCTCAAGAAATATATATATATATATATATATATATATATATATATATATATATATATATATATATATTAAAGTGGTATTACAGTTTTCTTATTTTTCAGAGTATTTATGATGGAAATGATTTTTGATACACAAGAGTATCTATTTTG
>JABUQX010095716.1:7500-12500 GCA_015478945.1 Trachelipus rathkii
ACATCCCAGTTTCATTCCACTATAATTAATCATCACTCTCCACTCCATTTATTCTTACACATGCTTCACAATTGACATACGTACTTTTGATTCCATTCAGAAGCCTACCATCAACACTGTATGTCGCTAATACCTTCCACAAAGTTTCCCTATTAACGGGAGACCTTATCCAAGACCCCCACATATATATATATATATTGGGCCAAAAATTTCACTTTTTTTTTTATTATCTAGATTATTAGAAAAATTCCTCCTGAACATGATGGTGTAATTATTTTTTTAAAATTCTAAATGGATTTTGAGATACTGAAATTTATTTAGAGAGGTGTCGAGCTAAAAAATTTCAATTCCAGTCAAAATTGCAATTTGAGGTTCATGCTAAAAAAAAGGTTTTATTTATAATTATAGAAAATCTATTTTTTTTCATATTCTCAACCTCCCACCCATTCTTTGGATTTTACCAGTCGGATCCGGAGTCGAAGCGGAGCCGGAGCCGAACCGGAGCCGGGGCCGGAGCCGGGGCCGGAGCCGGAGCCGGGACAGGAGCCAGAGCCGGAGCTAGATCCAGGGTATAAATTTTTTTCAGGAAATAATTTTTTAGATGAAAAATTTATTGCTAGAAAACGTACTGAACAATTTTCAAATAGTGCAAAATCCTTAGTCTGACCCGGAGCCGGATCCGGAGGAAGAGCGGAGTCGAAGTCGGAGGTGGTGTCGGAGCCGGAGCCAAAGTATGATATTTTTTCGAAAAATATTTTTTTTTTGTGAAAAATTTACTGCCAGAAGACGTGCTGAACAATTATCAAATAGTGCAGAAACCTTAGTCGGATCCGGAGCCGAAGCCGGATCTGGAGCCGTATCCGGATCCGGATCGGATCCTGGGTATGAATTTTTTCACAAAATATTTTTTAGGTGAAAATATATTGTCAGAGGTCGTTCTGAACAATTTTCAAATAGTGCAAAATCCTTAGTTGGATCCGGATCCGGAATCGGAGCCGGAGTTTGAAATTTTTAAAAAAAATATTTTTTAGGTGAAAAATTTATTGCCAGAAGACTTGCTGAACAATTTTCAAAACGTGCAGAATCCTTAGTTGGATCCGGATCCGGAGTCGGAGAAGAGTCGAAGTCGGAGCCGGTGTCGGAGCTGGAGCCGGAGATGAAATTTTTTCAAAAAATAATTTTTGGGGTGAAAAATTTATTCCAAGAAGACCTACTGAACAATTATCAAATAGTGCAGAAACCTTAGTCGGATCTGGATCCGAAGCCGAAGTCAGAGCCGGAGCCGGAGCCGGAGCCGGAGCCGGAGAAGGAGCTGGAGCCGGAGCCGGAGCCGGAGCCGGATCCTGGATATGAATTTTTTTCGGGAAATATTTTTTAGGTGAAAAGCTTACTGTCAGAAGACGTGCTGAACAAAATTCAAATAGTGCAGAATCCTTAGTTGGATCCGGATCCGGATCCGGATCCAGAGTCGGAGCGAAGCCAGAGTCGAAGCAGGAGTATGAATTTTTTTGGAAAAATAATTGTTTGGGTGAAAAATTTATTGCAATAAGACGTACTGAACAATTGTCAAAAAGAGCAGAAATCTTAGTCGGATCCGGAGCCGAAGCCGAAGACAGAGCCGGAGCCGGAGCCGAATCCTGGGTATGAATTTTTTTCGGGAAATATTTTTTTAGGGGAAAAATTTACTGTCAGAAGACATGCTGAACAATTTTCAAATAGTGCAAAATCCTTAGTCGGATCCGGAGCCGGAGCCGGAGCCGGAGTCGGAGTCTGAGCCGGAGTATGAAATTTTTTCAAAAAATATTTTTTAGGTGAAAAATTTATTGCCAGAAGACGTGCTGAACAATTTTCAAATAGTGCAGAATCCTTAGTCGGATCCGGATCCGGATCCGGATCCGGGGTCGGAGAAGAGCCGAGGTCGGAGCCTGTGTCGGAGCCGGAGCAAGAGTATGAAATTTTTTCGAAAAATTTTTTTAGGTGAAAAATTTATTGCCAGAAGACGTGCTGAACAATTTTCAAATAGTGCAGAATCCTTATTAGTCGGATCCGGATCCGGATCCGCGATCCGGATCCGGAGTCGGAGTCGGAGCCGAAGTCGGAGCCTGTGTCGGAGCCGGAGCAAGAGTATGAAATTTTTTCGAAAAATTTTTTTTAGGTGAAAAATTTATTGCCAGAAGACGTGCTAAACAATTATCAAATAGTGCAGAAGCCTTAATCGGATCCGGAGCCGAAGCCGAAGTCAGAAACGGAGCCGGAACTGGAGCCGGATCCTGGGAATGAATTTTTTTCAGAAAATATCTTTTTAGGTGAAAATTTATTGACAGAAGACATGCTGAACAATTTTCAAATAGTGAAGAATTCTTAGTCGGATCCGGATCGGGAGTAGAATGGAGCCGGAGTCAGAGCCGGAACCGGAGCTGGAGTCAGAGTGTGAAATTTTTTCGAGAAATAATTTTTCGGTTGAAAAATTTATTGCAGGAACATATGCTGAACAATTATCAAATAGTGCAGAAACCTTAGTCGGAGGCGGAGCCGAAGCTGAAGTCGGAGCCGGAGCCGGAGCCGGAGCCGGAACCGGATCCTGGGTATGAATTTTTTTTTCGGGAAATATTTTTTTAGGTGAAAAATTTATTGTCAGAAGACGTGCTGAACAATGTTCAAATGGTGCAGAATCCTTAGTTGGATCCGGATCCGGATCCGGAGTCGGAGCGAAGCCGGAGCCGGAGTATGAAATTTTTTGGAAAAAATAATTTTATGGGCGAAATATTTATTGCAAGAAGACGTACTGAAAAAATAGTCAAAAAGAGCAGAAACCTTAGTCGGATCCTGAGCCGAAGCCGAAGTTAGAGCCGGAGCCGGAGCCGGAGCCGGAGCCGGAGCCGGATCCTGGGTATGAATTTTTTTCGGAAAATATTTTTTTAGGTGAAAATTTGTTATCAGAAGCTAGACATGCTGAACAATTCTCAAATAGTGCAGAAACCTTAGTCTGATCCGGAGTCGAAGTCGGATGCCGAAAAATAATTCAATGGTTTTATTTTTTCAATTAAATATTTTTTTAGGTGAAAAATATATTATCAAAAGACTTACTGAACAATTTTCAAAAAGTACAGAAACCTTAGTGGGATCCGGAGCCGAAGTCGAAGTCTGAGCCAGAGCCAGAGCCAGAGCCAGAGCCAAACCCAAAGCAGAAGCTGGATCCTGGGTATGAATTTTTTTCGGGAAATATTTTTTTAGGTGGAAAATTTAATGTTAGAAAACGTGCTGAACAATTTTCAAATAGTACAGAAACTTAGTAGGATCCGGAGCCGAAGCCGGAGTCGGAACCGGATCCTGAGTATGAATTTTTTCAATAAATATTTTTTAGATGAAACATTTATTACCATAAGACGTGCTGAATAATTTATAAATAGTGCAGAATCCTTAGTCGGATCCGAAGCCGAAATCGAAGCCGGATCCGGATCCTGGGTATGAATTATAGCCAATTATAGTCAATAATAAATAATTAATAATTAAAAATAATAATTAAGAAGCCTCATTGATCCCTCTAGAGTGTCCCAGTCAACACATAATAAATAAGAATAATACATAAGAAGCTGCATGGTCCTTTTTTAGACTGTCCCAGTCAACCAATAAAAATTAATAATTAAGAAGCCGCATTGGCCCCTCTAGAATGTTCCAGTCAACCCATAATAAATAATAAATAAGAATAATACTTAAGAAGCTGGACCTATCTAGACTGTCCCAGTCAACCAATAATAATTAAAAATTATAATTAACAAGCCGTATTGACCCCTCTAGAATGTCCCAGTGAACTCAAAATAAATAAGAATAATACTTAAGAAGCCGCATGGTCCTTTTTAGACTGTCCCAGTCGACCAATAAATATTAACAAAGGTGGGCACCTTTAATGAGAAAGTTAACGCCGTTAATCATTAATCGTTAATAAAAAAAAATTAACGGCGTTAATCATTAAAGCGTTTATCGGTAAAGAATGTAACGGAAGTTAACGTTAATCGTTAACGTTACCGTCTTCAAAATATGTAGGAATAGTAGTAATAATTGTTAATTTTCTTTTATTATGATTGCAGATATTCAAATTATTTTAATGAAAAAATTATATTTATATATATAAATTTCAATAAATTATATTATATATAATATATATATATATTATATATATATATATATATATATATATATATATTATATATATATATATATATATATATATATATATAATAATATATATATATATATATATATATATATTATATATATATATATATAATAGTATATATATTATATATTATATATATATATATATATATATATATATATATATATATATATATATAATATATATATATATATATATATATATATTATATATATATATATATATATATTATATATATCATAACATCTATCAACCCCCATTAAGGACTTTCGTCCTGTCAGTGGGACCCTTCGAGAAAGGTCCTTGGGAAACAAGGGCCTAACGGCTAAGTCCGCTGGCTGGCCAGGCCTATCGCGGACGCCGCGATTAATTCCCATTTGTAGCAAAGCACACCACAAATGTACTCATTAACGTCTGAGTGAGACGAAGCTAGAGTTAATAGAGAATAGCTCACATTCTCTCGCTCCAACCCAGTCTCGAACCTGGGCCCCCTCGCTTGCTAAGCGAGTGCTCTACCACTTTGATGCTAGGAGCCGCTCATAGCTAGGAAGCGCTCATATATATATATTCATTATATATATATATATATATATATTATATATATTAATATATATTATATATATATATATATAATATATATATATGATATGTCTATTTTATAGACATATATATATTATATATATATATATATATATTATATATATATATATATATATAACTCTTTGTAAGACGTCAATCCGAATGAGCTGGTTTCCTGGCGAATGGCCGTCTTCAAAGCAGCCAAGTTTCGCGGTCTGTGTTTGTACACTTCAGCCTTTAGGTA
>JABUQX010095716.1:22500-32500 GCA_015478945.1 Trachelipus rathkii
TAGGATGCCCTGCTTATTTGTACTCTGATCTATTTTTTTATTTTTATTTTTTGGCGAATCTGAAGAAAGTTTCTCAGCATTCTTTGGGGGAGGGGGGTTAAAGGGGGTTCCAATGAAATTGAAAAATTAGAGAAATAATAAGTAAATATAACCATCGTCAGGAGTCTGAGAAAAAGTTAGAAAAGGAATGAGAGAAGGAGCCGGAGATGGAGTCAGAGTAAGTGTTGGAGACGGAGAAGGAGTCGGTGTTGTAATCAACCATAGTTTGACATGTGACGTGTCAAACTATGTGTTACGAAGTTCATAGAAGCCGATTTAATGGATTTCAGACCTTTATGGTGTGATTGAACACCCCCAAGATGGGGATACATAGGAAAAACTGATAAATTTGACAGGATAAACGCCCGGAAGGCTTGAACTAAAAAACAGCATGGAGGAAGAAGAAGGATTCCTTGAGGAATCAGAAGTGGTAAGGCCCCACTTGAAGTGAGGAACGAAAACCAAAAATCGGGTCACACGCTTTAAAATGAAGTTTTGATGGGAATATCAGCTAATTATAAATAAATACATGATTAACATAGCTACCAAAATTTTAAAAATGTTATGGACTCTCTATCTTGACTATTTATAGGAACTTCTCAGGCTTGTTAATTATAACGACACTTGAATTTATCTTCTTCCACTTCTCTCTCTCTCTCTCCCTCTCTCTTCTCTCTCTCTTCTTTTTTTCACCCTCTCTCTCTCTTCTCTCTCTCTCTCTCTCTCTCTCTCTCTCTCTCTCTCTCTCTCTCTCTCTCTCTCTCTCTCTCTCTCTCTCTCTCTCTCTCTCTCTCTCTCTCTCTTCTCTCTCTCTCTCTCTCTCTCTCTCTCTCTCTCTCTCTCTCTCTCTCTCTCTCTGATCATACGTATCATAATTTAACCTTCCATAACAATACACTTAAAGTAACCCTATAGTGCTATTTCACATGACTGATTCTGCTCTAACGTGTACGTGACATTATTTTAATGACATTATGCATTGCATACGGTTCTCGTTTGAGCTGTAACATTTATATTTGAATTAACTTCATATATTAAATATTTACATCACATTTTCTTTTGTAAACGTTGGATTTTATATTTTAATATACTTTATATTATTTTAAGCTGAAACATTTATATTTTCGCATATTTAAAATTCACATTTCATTTTCTTTTTTTAGTTTGTAGGCATCAACTATTATATTTTAATATACTGTTTTTAAAATGAAACATTTATATTTTCACATATTTAATATTTACATCTCATTTTCTTTTTGCAAGCGTCAACTATTATATTTTAATGTATTTTCTTTAAACTGAAACATTTATATTTTCACATATTTAATATTTTATATCTCATTTTCCTTTTGCCAGCTTTAGCTACTTAAAATTTTAGTACTTTTTCTTTTAAATGGAAACTTTTATATTTAGTATTCTATTTATATCTCAGTTTCTTTTGTGAGCGTTAATTTTATTGTTTGAATATATTTTCCCTTAAGCTGTACTTATAATAAATTTATATCCCGTTTTCTAAAAGCTGTGGGCTAACATTTATATTTTGAATATCTATTATTTTAACTTGAAGCTTTAATATTTCATAATTTACTTTTTTTTAAGTTGTGAATTTAATAATAATTATATCATGTTTTGTTTTCAATCTCAGACTGTAATATTCGTAATTTCACGATAACGTATATATTCACCCCCACTCCAACTCTCCGCATACAAATATTTCTAGTTCTTAACCTATGATTGTTCACATATACATTTTCATTTCTGTTATATAACAAATTTAACTTAAATAAAATTCCGTTCTTTTACTAACTTATCCCATCATTTGACTGTAATAAGGTGAGTACACATATCCCTACGAAAAGTATAACAAATAAGGATATATTTGCTTTACCAAAGTATGCTGTATCATGTACGTGATGTCATGCATTGTATCCGCTTTTCGTTAAAACAATAAGTTAATTTATTTTTCTTTTAAGGTGAAATATTTATATCGGATTTTCCTTTCAAAGTTTTAAATTTTTTAAAAATTTAAAAATTTATTAAAAGTTTCTTTCATTATTAAAAAGTCTTTAAAAAATTTATATTTTGGGGGTCAAATGTTAAAATTTTTATTGTAAAATTTTGTTTTATTGAGCCTGAATTGGTAAACCAGTAATGCAAACCACCTACTAGGTCCTCCTATTTTCATCACCTGATAATATTCTGGAGCAACTGATGAGGGGAGAGGCTTTAGGAGGAAGATCCCTTAGCGAGATTTTCTCCACCATGCTTTCCCAGCTCGAGGGTTCACCATACTTCCGGAAAGAGATCATTTTACGGCAACTTCTCCTACAGTAGCTGCCATATGAGGTAAAAAAAAATTTGGCCTCCGGTGACCCGACAACATCGCTACAAAGTTTCGCATAATCTGCTGACAGCATTATGATTTCTCAGGCTCCTCACAGAGTCGCCATTTTCTCACAAGCAACTATTCCTACTGCGAACATCTCTTCTGTTTCTCGTCCTTCTTCATGAGCTTTTGCTCATTCTCCTTCTTCTGCAGAAGAGAGACTTACTCGCTTGGTACCGCTAGTTGATCTCACAGAGGAGGTTTGACGTTTCACCATATGACAATACCATCCCACAACATGTCCGCTTTCTATCTCGCGGGGAGGTCTTCCTCCTCCGGGAGAAGCTCTGGTTAGTGCTATTACCACCGAACTTCAGGGGACAGGCCCGAAAATGTGTACAGCTATGCACATTTTCGGGAAACTCTCCAGCCAGTTCTTAAAGGCGGTTAAGGACACAGGCTCTCCTCTCAACACCACCTTCTGAGTGTGTTTGACCCTTTCACCAAATCCCACTACCTGGTTGACACCAGAGGTGAGGTCTCCTGCCTTCAGAGCGACGTTTTTGACACCTCCTTACCCAAGCAGAATCGCAAACTAAGCTATGTTAACAGCAAAAATATTGCCACCAACGGTGAGCACTCCTGCCCTCTCAATCTTTCTCTCCCTCTCTCTCTCTCTCTCTCTCTCTCTCTCTATCTCTCTCTCTCTCTCTCTCTCTCTCTCTCTTCTCTCTCTCTCCTCTCTCTCTCTCTCTCTCTCTCTCTCTCTCTCTCTCTCTCTCTCTCTCTCTCTCTCTCTCTCTCTCTCTCTCTCTCTCTCTCTCTCTCTCTCTCTCTCTCTCTCTCTCTCTCTCTCTCTCTCTCTCTCTCTCTCTCTCTCTCTCTCTCTCTCGGGATTACATAATTTTACTTTTTAAACAAGCTTATTTTAACCTTTTGGTGGATCTGAAAAACAGGTGTTTTTTATACGGCACTACTTCTCCTTCCTCCGAGGGCTCTATAACTCCTTCTGCAGTAGAGAAAATTTTGGCTGTTTATCCGCTTACTTCTTCTTCCTCTTTGTTTTCCATCATGCAGAAGGATTTTCTCTCTCTTCTCCATATCAGATCCGAGGTCACCTCAACCAAGTATATATTACTCCATCACATCGAAACAATTGGTCCTCCAACTTTCGCGCGCGTTAGCCATTTTGCTCCGGAGAATCTCAAAATAGTGGTGGCTAAATTTGAACATATGCTTAAACTTGGGATTGTTTGACCTTCCAAGAGCAGTTGGGCTACTCCTTTGTGCTTAGTATCTAAGTCTACCCCAGGAGACTGGAAGTTTTGTGGAGACTTTCACAGTCCCTGTTCGTTAACCTGTCTCGCACATTCAGTCGTTTACCTCTCACCTCAGCTTTGCTACCATCTTCTCAAAGATTGATCTGGTATTTACCTACCATAAGATCTTGGTCGCACCTAAGAACATTCTGAAGACTGTCGTCATTACTCCTTTTGGCCTATTTGAGTATCGTAGATTGTCTTACGGACTCTTGAATGTTGCACAGACCTTCGAGCTTTTCATTGACACCATCATACGTTGCAAAAAAAACTCCCTCATAACCAGCAGTAGTCAAGAGGAACACAAGGCACACCTTCGCTGTGTCCTCTCACGGTTGAACGAAATTGGCATTCGTGTCAATCTAGAGAGATGTCTTTTCGGGTTGCCTTCTATCGTCTTCCTTGGCCGCACGGTTTTTGTTGAGGGTGTTCTCTCTCTTCAGACTCGTGTTGCGATCATCCGTTGTTTTCCTCTGCCTGACTTTCAAAAACAACTTCACCAGTTCCTTGGCATGGTTAACTAGTTCTTTCACGGAACTACTTCGAAGGAAGAAAGAAATGTTGCCACTAAGGTAGAATGGAGAGATGAAGGCCGCATTACCTTCACTTCTGCCAGGGAACCCCATGCCAACACCACTCTTTATGTTCATCCGCAGGACGTAATCGGGTAGATGCCACCGAAGCCGTAATCGGGTTGATGTCACCGATTTGGTCGCTGGTGATGTTCTGCAGCAATTTCTGAAAGGTTCTTGGGAACCCCTTGGAACTCGTTACAGCGATTTCGGAAGAGAACTTCTAGCAATTTGCTTGGCTGTACGTCACTTCGGAGATTTCTTGGAAAGATGCGAGTTCTATGTCCTCACTGATCATAAACCGATCACTTTTGCTGTCGCTTCCAGACACAAAACCTACTCGCCCAGAGAATCACAACACTTGGAGTACGTCTCGCAATTCACCACTTGAATTTGGCACTTTCCCGATCTAGATAATGATAGGCATTGAGGTTAGCTTCATATTATCTCTCCCTTCAATCTGCTATGATGGCATGGTAATCGTACAGGCATCACAAGACCCTTCTCTTCCCCAGAACACTTCTCTGCAACTCCGGTGGATTTCCTTTCATGGCATCGAGAAACAATTCCTCTGCGACTCATCAACAAGTTCTCCTTGCCCATTCGTTCCTTATGCTTTTCGGAAACCTATTTTTGTTGCTCTCTACTTCTTTCTCACCCGTTATTGTAGCCTCTCAGAAGATGGTCATGGCTCACTTCTTTTGAGCCAGTATTAATATCGATGTGAAGAAATAGGCTCGTGAATGTCTCTCTTGCCTGTATTCCAAGGTACAGAGACACACCAAAGCACCTCTTGGGAACTTTTCCATACCTGGGGAGCGTTTTAAGAAGGTCCAAAATGACATAGTTGGTCCTCTTTCCCTTCTGACGGACATCAATACGTCCTTACATGTCTTGAGCGTTTCACTCGTTGACCAGAAGCCATACCTCTCATAACTGTTACTGCTGAATCCATAACTAAGACTTTTATGGCTCACAGGTTGCGCGGTACGGTATCCCTCTTACCGTACCACGGATCAAGGTAGGCAGTTTGAATCTTTGTTTTGGAGAAATTTAATGCACCTCCTCGGCTCAGAACGTATCCGCACAATTGCGTACTCTCCTGCGGTAAACGGAACAGTAGAGCGATTTCATCGCCGGCTTAAGGCATCGCTTGCAGCTTACCCTCTACACGAATGTTAGACTGAGGCTCTTCCTATGGTTATTCTGGGCATCAGCACTGCTCTCAAGAAGGATCTTCAGAGCACAGCTGCGGAACTGGTCAATAGCTCTCTGTTACATTTACCAGGTGAATTCTTTTCGCAGTCTTCCCCTTCTCCATCGTCGTATCCTCTTTCTTACCTCACCCGCTTGAGGAACTGTGCCGTGACGTGGAGGCCAGCACCTTCACGCCACCAGACGGTCAACCCTTCCATTCCGAAAGACTTTGCTACCTCCACGCTCATCTTCGTTCGTCACGATGCGCACAAGATTGCCCTTCAACCTCGGTATGATAGTCCCTTCAAGGTTCTCAGTCGTGCAGAGTCCTTCACCATTCACGTACCGAAGACGTCTGCATTGTTGGTCTCAAACCAGCTTCCTGAAGGCTGATCCACCGAAACCTCGGAATTTTCCAAGACCTCTAGGTATTCCGATTTCTCTCTCCCTCAAACCACCTTTACTGCTTCTCCCTCCCCTCCCATGTCTTCACCTCCTACTTCCCCACCTCTACCGTAACCGCTTCCTCCTCGTCCGCCACAACTTTCTTTATCGCAATCACCTCCACAACTTTCTATTCGCCAAGCTCTCTCGCCCACGTCTATAGATAGAAAATCGCACGTTGGTCGGCGAGTTCGTTGTCGCAACCGTTACCTTGTCTGATTCTTCACGAACACTGAAAAGAGTTTTTAGATGTCGCCTGGCAATTCACATGTCTGGCAACCCTGGTAAATTCAGATGACTCAGTTTTCTCCCGCTTCTCGAGCTTTAGGGCACGCTTCAATTATTGCTTCGGGCTGAGCCCAATTTTCCGCCCCTCCTAAAAATAGACATAAAATTCGGAATTTTCAGCCGATTTTGAACAAATAAACACCAAACTGTAGCTTTTTTTTTTTTAGCTCTAAAACGTCATTTCCGAGTGTTTTTCCTGTCTGTAGTCATTGTTATGGAATTTTCAATTTTTTAAATCTATGTTTTTGACATTTGTCGAAACTCCTACAATTTTTTTTCGAAATGACTTCAAACTTGAAATATACAAAGATTGGATTATTATCTAAAATGTATAGGAACGGAATTTTGATATTTGACCCCATATCTGAGCAATGGGTCGATTTTCAAAACCTGATATTTTACGGTTTTCATATTGAAAAATTAGGATATTTTTTTGTTAATCTGATCTGCGTGAAAATTTCAGGCCATTTGTAGTTGGGGGAGATGCTCATTTTTTACTTTGATAATTTCTTTGCATATGCAGTAATTTTGGATTTGTTCTTGGAACATTTTTAAAAAAAATAAAGATATACAAAACTAGCTATTCTATCTTCCCTCTATCTTCGAGCATTTCGCATTTGCTATCCCCCCCCCCCTAAAAAACGAAACACAATAATACAAAACCTCAAGTCCTTACTATATCCTGAATATTTCATCATGCAAGCTTATACAAAAGCCAAAAAAAAGATATTATAATAGTGATACACCAAATAAACTAGCTACTTCATTTTTACCAGTCCCATATAAAAATTATATATATATATATAAAATATATATATTATATATATATAATATTATATATATATATATAATAAATATATATATATAATAATAATAATATCTATATATATTATATATATATATATAATATAAATATAAAAAATACATCTAGAAACAAGAGAAAAAAAAATTAATATATATATATATATATATATTATATATATATATATATATATATATAAATATCATATATATATATATATATATTATAATATATAATATAATAATATATATTTAATATATATATATAATATATATAATATATATAAAATATATATATTATATATATATATATATTATATTAATATATCTATAATCATATAATATATGTATAATATCAATATATAGTAATATATATAATATATATATATATAATATAATATATATATATATATATATATAATAATATATATATATATATATATAATATATATTAATAATTATATATTTATATATTATACATAATTAATTTGCAAATTATAAAGATCGATAAAGAATATAAAAGATTTTAATTAGGCATCTCGTTAAGACAGAACTGACAGAAATTTTAAGAAGTTAGATGAAAGGGTTAATATTATTTTTCAAATTAAATTCGATTCTAAGTCGATTACCAGCCTAAATTTTCACATACTAATCCGCTACAATCTCAACAGTGTTACAAAATAGATCTTACAATGATAGTTGGAGTAGAGAAAACTTTTCTTTTGAAAAGTCTTACACTCGACAATTTTTCAGGTAGTTATCACAGGAGTTGAGCTTGAACACGTGCAAATTATTATTATAATTATTATTTTATTATTATTAATTATTATTATAATTATTATATATTAATTATTATCATTATTATTATTTATTATATTATATTATTATTTATTACTATTATATTATTATTTATTATTATTATGTATTATATTATTATTATTTTAGGAATTCAACATCAGCCTTTGATTTTAAAAAGTTTTTGATTTAATTTCCAAGTTCTAAATATTTATTTCTATTCACATTAATATATATTAATTTCTTAAAATAATTATTTTAAGGACATTAAATAGTAAAAAAAATGAAATATTCTAGAAATTTGAAATAAAAATACTACCCTAAGTATATCGAGTATTATTATTATATTATTATTATTATTATTATTATTATTATTATTTTATATATTATTATTATATATTATTATTATTATTATATATTAATTATTATTTATTATTAGTATTAATTATTATTATATTTATTATTATATTATATTTCTATTATTATTAATTATTTTATTATTATTATTATTATATTATTAATTATTAAATTATTATTTATATTATTATTATATTATATATTATTATTATTATTATTATATTATTATTAATTATATATATTTATTATTATTATTATTATTATGATGAGTCCAAGATATTCAAATTATTCTTTCTCACAGACATATAAAAATAAAATTTCTTAATTAAACCCAAGCTCGGATCAAATTATGGTTAGTCTTAAAAACTATTTTTTAAAGATGTTCTAAAAATTTAAACTTTGGTTATGCCTAAAGTAACAATAAAAGCTTCAATATATCAATTAGTTCTAAAATATATTATTTCTTAACCGTTCTCCGAAAACATTTTCAGTCATGAGCTTTGGCCCATTGACCCCAATCTCTCCATCGAAATGCTGTGTCATCTCTGCAATAGAGTCATTAAGGAACGGGTGGCCTTTTCGGAAGCCCATGACAGCCCATGACAGCGCAATTGACCCATGAATCGCTCTTCAAACCTGCGAAATTTTCTTGTATTTTCAAGTTCTTCAGCACCATAAGTCATGTTCTAAGTAAGATTCCCTCCATATTTATATAAAAGAAGATATCTTTAAGTTGTTTAATAAATATATTAAATATAATATTAATAAATATATTAAATTTGATTAAATAAAATTAAAAAAAAGTAATTAGTAAATTAATTATGACAACCATTTTTATAAGCATCAAATTCAGTAATCGAAAATTTATTGGTCACTCATGTTTCAAATAACATTATTATAATCAAAATATTTAATGTCAATCACTTTAATAAAAAGTATTCTTAAATCCCTAGGTATAAGAGCGCTTAAAACGCGGCGTTTTAGACGCTCTTAAATCCCTAGGTATAAGAGCGTTTAAAACGCGGCGTTTTAGACGCTCTTAAATCCCTAGGTATACGAGCGTTTAAAACGCGGCGTTTTAGACGCTCTTAAATCCCTAGGTATAAGAGCGTTTAAAACGCGGCGTTTTGGACGCCTCGCTAACGCCATTTGAATAAGTCAATTGATAGTACATTCTTCTATCTATAGAAGCGCTTTAAAACGCCCTTACTAACCTATTAAACTGGCGTTTTAAAAGCTCTTATAGAATGTCTAAAAATAATATAATTATAAATTATAAATTATGTAAAAGTATTTGTAATTAATTATTTTTAAATTATATTAAAATTAATTAAAGATATTTAAAGGACTAGATCATAAATTTCCAATTATTTCTTATATTTTTATTTTAAAAGGAGCTTATTGAAAAAAAAAGTGACAAAATCTTATGGAAAGATGCCAGATTCGCAAGACTTTGAAGGATAACTTGAACACTATTTTTCCATTAAAAATGAATAGAATTTAATCTTATTTTAAGAAAATTTATTTTCCCAGAAAGAATATGAATTGTTTTGTATTTTTGAATGTTAATTATAAATTCACTTCATTTTAGTAACTTAAAATTTGAATTTAAAATTTCAAGAAACTAAAAAAAGCATATATATATATATATATATATATATATATATATATATATAATATATATAATATATATATATATATATATATATATATATATATATATTATTATAAAAATGTATATATATATATATATTATATATATATATATATAATATATATAATATATAATATATATAACAGAGTTGGGCCCCCCGCTCATTTAGGGGTAGTCCGCAGCGCACCTCCGCACCTCGAGAAAACGT
>JABUQX010095716.1:35000-57500 GCA_015478945.1 Trachelipus rathkii
TTTTCTTCGATCTCTCAGCCGGTTATTTTTCAACACACTCGCCACTATAAACCGCTTAAAAACCGACTATCATCATTGGAACTTTAAAATTTCGTTCAAACATACTTCATTACTTCTCTCGTTTACGCTTTTTCTTCCACACCACACAACTCTCTAATATGTTCTTCCCTCATTTTATCACCAATTCTCTCACACCTAGCATGCCCCTAAGATTGTCCATCTGAACAGCATTGAAATTTAAACTTACTTCTTAATTCCCAGACCATAGTCTCGCTACTATACAAAGACACAGGTAACAACATACCGTCATGTAAGACGTAGCGCACTAAAGACTTAACCGTTATATACCCCAACGATTTGTGCACGCCAATTTTCCTTCATTCACAACTCCTACTAAACTCTGCAAATCATCCATTCCTTCTATCCAACATATACCCGGAGAATCCATAAAAGTAGGGTTTATAAACAAGAAACAGAAAATTCGCTTCGATCCCAAAAGTAATGTGTTAAAAATAGAAAAAAATCTTAGGTCAAAAGGTAGGGGTAAAAACAAACAGTATCTGGTGAAATGGGTAGGTTACCCTAACAAGTTTAATTCATATATAGCTAGTGAAATCACGAAACATTAATCATTAGTCATTCGTAATCATGGAGAGTGTAGTATCATTTCTATTTAACTCTGATCTTCGGCATCTTTGGATCTACATCCTTGATAAAAAGTCTCCAGATTTTTACAACCGATTAATGAACTCCTAATCCAACTTAAACAGAGATCTCTAGAGCCGTAGGACCGTGCGAAATAATATCAAGACGCAAATATAGAGAAAGGAAAATCTACTCCTCAGACACGTCATTGGATAATGGTGTATAACAGAACTGCAGATTATGTTAGATCTATAGTTAAAAATACATAAACACATCCGATTTAAAACGTGTAACAATTAGGGGGCTTCTGAATATTCTATGAAAATTGGTGTTAAAACGAGATATTACCTGCTCAATCCATGAACAGTCAGCACAGTATTTAAACCCCAGTTTGGTTGTAAGTTAAGTATGTAAGGATTTAATATAACATTATTAATAACCATCCAGGGGAAGACAGGTTATTTATCACTTTAAGATCGACAACAGGAATGAATTTGAGAGACCCTGAAGTGTTTATCCTTAAACGTTCAGATTGGTTTCGGAAATGTGTGTATGAACACGAAGCTGTAATAGAACATTCTACTGTTCTAAATAGACATAGTGGAATTAATGAACCTTCCCCTTCTCTGAACAACAGTCTTAATGACTCAGACTTATCTCTCAATTATATATGCATTCCTTCGGAGATGTTACAAGATCAAAGGATGGCTTACGTTTATACAGATATAGTTGACCATCAGTATGTAGGGAATACTAAAGCCCCCTTGTTAAGGGTAGTTCATTTTCCTAAAAAGGGAAAGGTTATATCTTTTCCTAATGTTCATTACTTACCTCTCAGTTGTTCACATTTAGGATCTGTGCGAATGCATATAAAGGACGTCGAAGGTAGACCGTATCCATTCACAGACGGAACACTATTGTGTACAAGTTCATATTAGGAAAGAAGCAGACACTTTACTTAACATGATGGACTATGTTTTTTAACAGAGTAGAAAATCTTCCATATATACTGTTAGAAAACCTTCTAGAAAATAAGAATAGGTGTAAATTTATATAAGTGGATGTTGTTCGTTTATATTATCATCCATTAACTTTACTCTTCACAGTGTAAAGTATGCTGAAGAAGCTCCGTATATCTGTATAGCGCTGGGTATTCGTTGAACAAATTACCAAAGAGGTATGGACTGGGCGTGGCCTTTTCTCTAATATGGAGAAGTGCAATGTGCTCTATTGTAGCAGAGGAGGTGAATATATAGGTAAAAAGCTATAACGGAACAGGGAATGCATAGTTCTAGGATATGCCGCAGGGAGCTAACCCTCCGAAGTCCTTAAAAAGCCCGAATTAACGATGTTGCAGACTGAGATGTTGGATGATGTAAGCGCAAAATAAGACGCCAAGTGACGGGTCAAGGGTAAAAAACGATGAAAATATGCGTTAAAAAGGCTACGACTAAAAGCCTACTAAAGAAAAAAGCAAATGAATGATGGGAGTGAGACCATAAACAGTTTTAACTAAAACATCATCATACTGTACCTGAATATAAGGAAAGCTAAATCACCGATCCGCTCATTATACGGTCACGCCTGCACCAGTAAGATGCATTTCCTCCATCCTTCTAGTCCAGATATTTGTAATAGCGTGAACTGGATTGATACACGATGAATCCCACCCAGATTAGTGTAAGTGAAACCAATGTCATTAGCATGCAAACCAGCCCATACACTCAATAACCGAACACCGAATGTCCCTCTAGAGTTCCAATATACCAGGTACTTCGGATCATTATTTAGATCATCCAACGTGTTTTTATATCTGAAAACGAAACTGACAAAACCCGATGGTACAGACCTCCCATCATCTGACGATCACATAGTATACACGGATCCAATTTTTCCTGTATACCTTTACTCCAGATTTAAAGTGTATCTCAATGAAACTTCATTTAGGTGCATCAGTGCAAATTATCCTTATAGAAGTTTTATAGACATTTATTAAATTATTCCGACAATGCTAAACAGTCTCATCTCCAGTCTTTGCGGGTTTTTAAGTTTAAAGACGTAGCCTGCACATATAGATAAAGCGGTAAAAGTCATAAATAACACTTATGAATTTTACGGACGTTTAAATGGTGATATCCTCTCTCAAGAAAGACTTATTCTAAACAGCTGTAGATACTAGAATTCGATTAACCCGTTCAAAAATCTAAATTCGCTCTAATAAAAAAGTACACTACTGCTACGCGCTGTATGTCCTGAACCCTGTTTACAAGTTTGTTAGAACCATCTCTATGTTAGAAAAGTGAAATTCACTACCCCACCCGAGACCATTTAGAAATCGAAAATCTCTCTGAACATTACAGCAAAGGTATCCTAATTCAAACGAGTGGAAACAAAGTTGTTTTAACTTTACACAGGGATTACGTAGTACAAATATCCTAACATTGGGATATGGTAACTCTGACCTGCAGAAATTAATAATAAGGCATTGTTGAACATGAATAGCATACCCAGGGATTATAATACAATCACCTATAAATTTCGCCCCTTTGAACTTAGCGTAAACAGTCTACATGTAAACGGCACCTTACTGTCCGGACTATAAAAGTTATACACATGGATCGCAAATCTCTATGTCAGAACCTTTTACGGATCTCATAGCTAACAACTGTTTCATGCAAATGACAGCGGGAACAGGGATTAGATCTTGAAAGAATACGCTAAGAATAGTAATTTATATGCTTTCGATCTCACCGCAGACCTTTCAGCTTGTAACGCCTAACATTTAAACATTTTTGAGAAAGGGGACATTAGGGTTACGTCTCTCCTTTAGTGCAGGTCTACAATCACCCATCACTGTCCTGGTCTTGATCTGTAAATCCTCAGCTCATATGAAAATTGACAGAGTAACGCAACGTGAATTTTGAATTGATAAAAGATTAATGAAGAAGAAATAAAACCTGTGTTTAAAAACGACCTCGATTTATAGGAGTCTTCGCTCTTAAATATAGTAGATCTGTAAAACTAGAGAAGGATACTGGTTCGTGTTCAACACTTCACATCGTCACATTACAACAGGAGGACAATTGGATTTCTGTATATTAGGGATAAATGGCATTGTTCATCTGTTGATCTTTGGATAAAATTCAAATATGAATAATCAATATATCGATTCATTAATGAAAATTATAATCATGAAAATTATATAAAAACCTATGCCTTAAACCCTTTTCAAACATCCTACTCTAATTTATGTGGGGTTTATTGTATTTATTTCATTTATGGGTTTTTTAAAAAATATGTGTTTTAATGGATATTTCCTTATATTTGATGCTAAATATTTTCATGTTTGCTCATCTTCTAAACAGGGATTCAGCTGTAAGAAGTTCATAACGAAGTAACTTGCTTTTACTACCCTTTAAACTTTCTATATATATATATATATATACTATATATATATATATATATATATATATATATATATATATCTATATATAATATATATTATTAAATATATATATATATATATATATTCAGATTAAATGATTCCATGAATTTCCCATTGGTATAGTAAAGCTGACACGATAATAGTTTTCAAGAAAAATTCCATGTCATGCGGTCACGATTTTAAAAGTTGCCTGGTTACAAACCTGTGAATATGCTATTCAGTAGATAACCAACCACTCGTATACCATTCAAACGGTGTTTGTTAATACATTTAAAAAGGTGTAGCTTATGGCTTATAACATATATTCAGAAGGTGCTTGGTTTATTTTAAAAAACCTGGTATCCATTGGTCAAACTATAATTTCAGATTTTTCGGCTAGCATACTTACACTCCACGTGATCCGCCATAACTCCGCATTGTATTATACATCTGATGAATGTCTATGGTGTACAGAATAAGAGCATCACTGCTAAGAAAGAGAGCCGAGAATTTTACCATACTGCGATATAACACATTGAAGATAAATAATATGGTACCGTATACTGGATGGACACTATAGAGACAATTATGGAAACAAAGCAATGTGTTTAAAACATTTATAGTCAATGTGGAACGATTTAAAATGAAGATACCGTTCCCTATCCATCTAAAAAATTGTCTTCCAGATACATGCTTTTAACCGATCAAGATCTTGATGAACATTCAAAGAAGAGGATCAATAAATTTATAATATAAAACAACCTATAGAAATGAGATATCTGGGAAATATGTTACATTTCCCAATTGGGACTCATCAGGATGTTTGGCGGTTGGGGTGAAAGTTTTTTATTTTACACATGTAAAGCGCTTTGTAAATTTTTACTATGCAGTAATTAATGTCAATCAATTTTTTCATCCGAGTAAAAAGAACCTTTTCATATCCTCTATATATATTATATATATATATATATTAATATATATATATATATATAATATATATATATATATATATTATATATATATATATATATATATATTTATATATAATATATATAATATATATATATATATCATATATAATATATATAATATATATTATATAGTAGTAGAAAAACGGATTACTTGAAAAGAAAATACAAAGTAGCTTGTAAACACTTTTTTATTAAAAATAGTGGATGAAATGGTAACAACTACGAAATATATTTAGCGTTCGCGCAGTAATATTGCGCTGCGGGCGCTCGCGTCGTTTCCGGGCCTAGGGCGCGCCTGAGGCGCGGGTGCAACCTCTCGCGTTCGGTCTTGACAACCCTGCGATCGTTTTTTAGAGAGTTGAAACCGTGATTCATCATAATGCATCTTCCTCACCGCTTTTTCTTCTTTTTTTCAAATAGGAAAACCCTAGAGATGGGTTCTCAGACTCAGTTTGAGAGTTTTTGGGAACCTCAAGATGAGAATCTATGTACATTAAAAACATTAAAGTACACTAATATCAGGATGTTAAAGTAACAAGTTACTAATTGGCACCGCACGGCTCCCCAACCGGTGTGGTACCTAACATCACAATGCAATCATTTGATCCATCATCGCGAGAAGCTTCTTATTTTTCCTTCTTCTTCTTCTTTTCCTACATCCATCTTACTTCGTCTTCTTCGTAGCTTTTTCTTCTTTTTCAGAGGGGCCCCCCTTAAAGAAGGGGGGGACCTAGAACTCATTTTAGGGTTCTGAAACCCGAAAAATGAATTCTACACCTATGAAAACATAGATGTAGACACTTCATTTGTCCTAATATGTGGTTGGAGCCAGAATTCCATTCTGGCACCGCAACCACCAGCTGCGGCTCCGGCTCCCCATATGGTTCGCCAATTATTTTAACATAGCCATTCTTTTCATTTTCTTCTCTTCTATAAACCCACACTCATTCACCAAATTATCAGCTTCTAAGTCCATTTTTTAGGTTTTTGGGGGGCGGGGACCCCACCCCCTGTGACGTAGCGGCTTGAAACATTGGATGCAACAATGATGCAACATATAAAGTAGGTCTGCCAAGTTTGAAGAAGATACGATGTCTCTAACACCTCTTTTGCTAAGATGTGACATTTGGTGTCGTTCGATACCAAATAAATGACCCCCGGCTCTGGCGTTCGGGAAAGTAACTACAAAGAATCTCATTTTGAGACATTCTAACTCCCTGTTCTGACACCCGTCATGCCTAGGTTTGACGAAGGGTCGCCCCTCTACGAAAAACGCCATGTTGCTGCGTTGTAAAACCAAAACGGTTGAAACGCCGCTCTCGGCAATAGCGGCAATCGACTCGGCATACCTCAAAACATACTAGACAACACCGAGCTCGGCTTCATAGCTCCAGAAACAAAAATGTTACACAGGTGCATTAGAAAAGGGGGTAGGGTAATATCTGATACTAACTCTTGTTAGGAGTGAATCGATTCCGTCGTAAACCACAGGAATCGATTCAGCAGGGTCGATTATGTATTAATCGATACCAATATCGGGTATATTCCGTCACATATGATATATCGCACTAGAAGGGTTAGAAAAGGGGGATGGGGTACTAACTCGTAGACGGAACCAACTAGCACATTCTAATATATCACAATCGATTCTCATAACATTATAACATAGGGATAGAACAAATTTGGTGTACTTCTCAACGTAGGCATATGACACATGCAGAAAAGGCTAAAAAGGGGGGTGGGGTAATAACTCGCAGAAGGAAGCATCCTAGCACATTCTAATATACACCAACCGAATCCCCGTACCTTATAACCTAGGGATAGACACCAATATTAGCCGTATTCTATGACGTAGGAAAGGGGGGCGGGGGCTAACTCATACAAGGAAGCATCCTAGCACCTTCTAATACACACTAATCGATTCCCCGTACCGAATAACATAGGGGTAGACACTAATATTGGGTGTATTCTACAATATAGGTCGGCACGTGCTAGAAGCTAGAATATATAGCATATAGAATATAGAATATAGAATATATAGAATATAGAATATAGAAGCAGGTGACCTTTTTCGGTTTACGGTCACTTTTGAAGTGACCTTTTTCGGCTTGCGGTCACTTTTGCGGTTTTGCGGTTATATAACAAGGTCCCAAATCTGGATATTACTACTGATTGAACTTCAATTTACTCATTCTGAACTTATCTGAACGAAAAAAATACTTTCTCAGCTGAAATCATTAATATAAAATAAAAAAATTTAAATTTTTGGTTGCTAACTACTAAACCTTTATTTGGGCGGTGGGTGTTTTTTGCCCTTTCTAAAATGTACTCAAATTTAGCTTGCACCTAGATTAGATAAACTTATTTCACTATGGTAGTTAGGTTTTTAACACGCTACGTATAGGTCGGTTTCATATATTGAATTAACACATCATAAATTACTTTTAAAGACCTCTGGTGCCTATACTGAGAAAAGGAGTTTAAACTTAAACAATTATAAATAATAATTGTAATTATAAATAATTATAAGTAATTATAAGCTTTCTTCAAATACTTCAGTCTTTACTAATAAAAGATCTAATACAAGAATTTTTATAATATGTTTTCTTTTTTATTAATTTACAGTCAAATGTTTGCTTAATCGTTTAGTAAAGAAATTCTTAGATAAAACTTCCTTATTCATGGAAATGTTTTATGTAGTATTCTGTATTTTATATTATTAATAACATTGGTTTATATTTTTACTTTTAAAATTATGTTTTTATTTGACTTAAATTTTTATTAAATTTTAAAATTGGCTGTTATCTTTCAATTTTTAATTAAAAGCAATTTTATCAGAGTTTGTTGTTAAAAGTGGGATGAAAATGTTTGTAGATCTGTCTCATTCAAAATCAAAAATAAAGCGCTGATTCTATAGCCAATATAACAATATAATATAATATATAATATAATATAATATAATATAATATAATATAATGTAATATAATATAATGGTTATATTCCCTTCAAGGTCTTGAATTTTTTTCCCCTTCTCGACACCTAAAGTTTCTTGACTTTGTCTATCAAACATTCACTACTCTGGCTTTGCCTCCACCTCTCGGCTTGACTTATCGCTTCCGTTTAATTAATATTAATATTTATTTTTCAGGACAGAATTAGACAAGTTCTTTGAAGAAGATAAGGAGTTTACATACATCTTGTTGCATGATCCTGATATTCTTTCACTTCACTTCTGGAACCAGCACACTAAAGCTCGCACCATTTCCGTTGATGGGCCGAATCTTTATTCAGTAATAGTTCGCCATTGATGTCCAATCACTGCTATTATGTCCAATTATATATTTTGATTTTTATAATTAAATTTTCCATTTTTAATATTTTATTTTCAAACGATATGACTGTTTTTTTTTCTTTTTAATTAGTGTTATAAAAAATTAATAATGTACATATCTTTGGTCAAAAGAGATTTGTCTGTGTTTTATATTTTGAATTTTATATCTTGTGGAAACCATTAAAGGAAGTATAAAATATTGAAGACGCAATCTCCACTGTGACGGCACTCTCCGAATCACAGTCACAGGAATTTCTTAACATGCCTCCACAATATGTGCTTTAAGATGGGAAATGCACCTAATTTTAACTGTGTACACGTTGGCTTTAAGGTGACCCCACAAAAGTAATCCAGCGGAGAATGATCAGGGCTCCTTGGTGAAAACGCACTGTTCTTCTGCCCATTTGCAAAACTGAACTCTCCTATTAGGATCACCTTCACTTAAACGCTGATGAAACTGCATTTTGTATGGATGACAGAGATGAAGTTTCAATATATGGTGGATGTTATTCTTGGAGATCCCAGTTTCACTGGAAATGCTTCGAATTGATTTCCTGGAACTAATAGCGAAGAGTTCTATCATAGTGATAGAGGTTTCGTCTTCCATAACATTCCAAGAAGGTCCACTAAGAGGTTTGCCAGCTACGGATCCAGTTTCCTTAAATTTGGCTATCAAGCTGGCAACACATCTGTGTGTGATTGGTACGCTCTCTCTCTGGATTCATGTTGCTGAATGCTTCGGCCACTTCCCGGTGGCTGTGAACCTCAGAGAGAATAATAACTTGAATCCTCTCCTTTCTAGCTAGTGACATGGACTAATTAACTGACAAAATATAAAATAAATTGGAATATATTATATCTAAATTGGGGACCAAACCGCTGCAACTATTCTTCTCTTTCTTCCTCTTCAAGTGTAGCAAAAGGAAAGCAATAGCATGTATCATAACTCACAATGTGGTTTTAATGAAATTTTTGAAAATAATTTTATAAAAAATATTTACAAGTAATGATTAATATGAATCCATTTTAATGACTTAAAATTTCCCATCGTTTTTTTTCCTCCTTACTAAGACAACGGAACCATCTAAAAAAAGTTTCTAGTTAATACGAAATCGAAACATTTGCCACAACTATTAAGATGCTTTGATTAAAGCAATCGATAAAGTAATTTGTTCTAATAACTTTAATTAAAAATAATATTAAATTGTTTATTAAATAATTTGTTATTAACAATGTCTATTTGAATTTTTAAGGTTAATTCTTATCGATCGGATAATAAATTAAGGCGCTGAAAAACGGGTTGAACAGGCTGAACTAAAAAAATATTAATTAGGCTACTATACTTTTATTATTAACTCAATTAAATTAAATTTTTTATTCATTTCTTAAAATAATCTTTTTTTATAAAATAATGGCGGATATACTTGGGCATAGAATCGTTATAGTACAGAAGAATTTTGAAAATACACAAAATTTTACTGAGTTTTTTTTTTTTTTTTTTTTTTTTTTTTTTTTTTTTTTTTTTACAGTGTCACCACCACTCACCGGGCCAGCCTATTCAAAGAGGGGGTGTTGCACGCCTCACAAATCACAACTAAGCAAATTACGCAGATGAGGCAGAGCCAGCTTTTAAGTGAGGGAGATTAAATTGAGAAGGAAACACAAGAAGATGGAAGAGAATTCACAGAACCGATGTGGCAGAAAAGAAGGAAGCACCGCAGCGAACTGATCTGGAGTTACTAATATCAACAATCTAAACTCATGCGCAGCTACTAGCACCCCTAGTGATACGAGGGTGACGTAAAGGTGGAGGTACAGCGATGATAACTCCCTCGAGCACCTCCGCTGGGTCCTATACAAAAGGATAAAGCACGCCCAATCGCGCCGCAAAGATAGAGGTCAAGTGAACTGGAAAGTACAGAACAGTTTATAAGCTTTTGGCCTTAACTCGACCCTATCCAATAGCCGGGTGAAACCTGAGCCCCCAGAATATGAAGAGCAGTACTCCCATACAAGGGCGGATGAGCCCTTGTATAGCTGACAACTGTGAGAGGATAAAAAAGTCCTCGCGTCTAAACAGAACGTGCCAGTTGTCCTTTGCGGCCGCCCTAGCAACCGTTGTGGAGTGAGGTTTCCCAGACATTTTATTGTTTTATGTTAAGGCCAAGGATGTTTATATGGTCAACAGGAGAGACGAGAGAACCGTTCGAAAGAGATAGGAAAGTTAGAAGGTGGTTCTTAGAGAGGGAGAATTGTAGAAGTGATTTTTAAAGAATTTGAATTCACCAAGGTTCAGACGACCCAACCCGGAAAATTCTATCCAGATCAGCGAAGAATAGAATCGGAAAGATTAAGAGAGGCAATTCTAGAAGGAAAAGAAGGAGCAGAATTGAAAATGAGGTGAAGGCAATGAAGGGTCGAGTCATCGCATATAGTGAATAGAGTTAGATGTGGGGGTGAGAAGATCATTATGAAAATTAAGAATAAAGTAGGAGATAAGACAGAACCTGCTGAGGAACACCACTATTGACAGAAAAGGAAGAAGAAGTCGCCCCATCAACACAGCCGATATTGAGCGATTTGAAAGAAAACTAGACATAAGTAGTTAGCAAAGAGAAGGAAGGAAACCCAAAGGAGGGAGGCTTGGAGAGCAGTGACGCGTGCCATACCCGGTCAAAAGCTTTGGATATGTCAAAGCGCCACCACGTCAAGTCTCCCCGTAGTTCCTAAGAGCGCGAAACCATAAACTCAGTCAGATAGGATATATATCGAGACGTCAGAACCTTTTTATGAACAACGTCAATAGTTACTGGCCATGGCTTTCCGAAAAGGCAACCCGTTCCCTTATGATTGTGTTACAGAGAGACAGAACATTTCGACGGAGATGTTTGGGGATCAACGGGAACAGCATCTAGTAACTATAAATTTTAGTAGATTGGTAAAATATGATTAATTAAGAACTAGTTACAATATTTAGAAGATTTTTATCTACTTATATAAAAAAAAAATATTTTTTAACTAATGAAATAAATAAAAGTTCAATTAAAAGTTTTAAGGAATTTTTATTGATATAAATAATAATTAATATGAAGAAAATAATTTTAAAATAATTAAATATCTTAAAATAATATATAATAAAATAGATCATAATAATATAAAATAATAATAAAATAATAATATAATAATAATAATAATAAGTCAGTAATAATAATAAGAATAATAATGCCAAAACCTTTCCTTCACATCTCTCTCTTCCTCTCTCTCGTTCCTCGAATCGTCTCCTCTCTCTCTCTCTCATCTCTATCTCTCTCTCTTGCTGAAAGTCACCTGAAAGAAGCTTTTTTTCATAGGTGGTGTTTGGGTTGTCTTTTTCCTAAGTGGAAAGTGTCTTTTTTTTTTAATAAATGAAGTTTGGTTAACTTTTTTCACGTGCTGTTTGGATTGAAGAATTCTTCATAAGTGGTGTTTAAGGTCAGCCTTTTTTTTTCATAAGATTATGTTTGTTTGTGTTAAGCCTTTTATTTTGGTAAGCGCGTGTTTGAGTTAATCCTTTTTTCATAAGTTGTGATTGCTCTTTAAATTTACAATTATGTTATCTAACCATTATCGAATGTTAGCTCAGCCCAAAAGCATTAAAATAAATCATCCCTTATGTTGTGTAAAATTTCAAATAGAGTAGATCGGTTACAGGCTATTCAACTTTGAGCTGAGGAGGAAAAGGAAAAGAAATTGAGCAACCTAGGAACCATAACTGGAGTAGAAGTTAGAGGAGAAGGAAATCGATTTAAAAGTTAAAATACGCACTCATTTTGATTTATGTTGTTTTTAAAAATAATTCAAAGATGCATTCTTATGAAAGATACGTTTAAATTATTATTTATATCGCTTTAATTCAGATACCTTATTCTTCCCTCTC
Organism: Trachelipus rathkii; assembly: GCA_015478945.1. NCBI lineage: Eukaryota > Metazoa > Arthropoda > Malacostraca > Isopoda > Trachelipodidae > Trachelipus > Trachelipus rathkii. The sequence continues at coordinate 47,288 of JABUQX010095716.1, forward strand.
ATAATTCTTTCTGAAAGATGAAGTGCATTAACCAGGGTTGGTGATTTTTTTGGTTTTTTTTTTAGAAAAAAATCAATTTTTGATTATTTTTTAAAATTTTTTTTTCAGATTCGTGACTTCTCGCGAAGTATTAATTTTGTAAACAAACTTTTTTAAGTTCGATATATAGTGTTATTTTTTAAGTGATTTAATCATTCCCGTAAATTCAAAATTTGGAAATCTCCGAAAATATAACTTGTGAAAAAAAAATTGTGTTTTATACTAATTTACTTTGGTTAGTTATAAACATTCATAAAATAGAGCCTAGGCGCTGCAGCTGGATATTATCATCTACTATACATTATAGAAAAACAATATAACAGTATATATATATAATTATTCCGCATCTTTCATTAATTTTCATTACCCTAGGTTCTAGCTCTATGTTCAAAATCTTAAAATAGGGCCTATAGCCGAAGTCTATTGAGCAGCACTGCTAATGAATGCAATGCACTTTCCGGTTACAATGCCAATAGTTTGTCGAAAATTGGAAAATATATTTCAATGTGTGTGTAAATTTTAGAATGTATATAGTTTTATTTTAATACTTATTAAAAATTATTTTAAAAACCACTTTGTATAATGTAATATTATCTATATATTAATATATATATATTTTTTCAATTATATGATATATATATATACTATATATATATATATATATATATATATATTATATATATATTATATATATATATATATTATATATATATATATATATATATATATATATATATATATATATAATATTATATATATATATATATATATATATATATATATATATAAACAAAAAAATCATGTTTTTTTTTTTTTTTTTTTTTTATAAAAAATCAGTTGATATTTTTCATTGATAAAAAAAAAATAAAAAAACAGATTATTCTTTGCATTATTTTCAACAGTCAGGAAGATTGAAAAGTATAAAATTAAAAAGATCTTAATAATAAAAATCAAAACATAATGAATACAAAAGCAGTGGATTGGGCATAAATTTTCCGAGCTATTACGTTTGAAAAAATACTCCCGGCTTGAAGATCAATTTTACACCATTTGTGAGTTGATCTCCAGAAATGAAACGTGGAGGTAATCAGGATGATTCAATAAAGTATTTGTATATTTCCTCATCTTCCTTAAAGAATTTATCAAGTGCTCCTGAAAAAAAAAATATTAATGCTGTCTTAGAGGGAGTGAAATCTTCAGTTTAACTATGGCGACTTAGATGTAAGAAACTTGTTCGGTGTTTCAGAAATAGCAAGGAATGCTTTGCAGATTTTGTTTAAAACAAAAATAAAAATTAAAATAATTCGAAACTTAAAATTAAAAAAAAATTCTAAGTAAAAGTTTTATTGCACCTTAAATTTTAATTTACTTTCTTTTCTTTTTTTTTTTTTTTATATAATTTAAATAATGTTTGAGTTACATAAAAAAGTATAAAAAATATGTACAGCTGGTCTACTCTCATGACAGTTGTAAAACGAACTTGTAGAAAAGTTTGTGAAATTTTTCCTAGAGAATAAATTATTTTTATAATTGCGAACCTCGATAGTTATCAGCATCGATAGGAAACAAAATGTTCAAAAATCCAAAATCTTCGTTTTAGGTTAAATATTTTTCTTTATTATGTGCATTTGGGTAAGTCTTATTTCATTAAGGGGTGGAAATTTGGGTTTTAAAAAAAAAAAACATTTATTTTTCATAAGTTGTATTTGGGTTAGCCTTTTTTCACAAGTTGGTTTTGGTTTTTTCCATTTTTTTTATAAGTGGTGTTTGAGTAAAGCTTTTTTTTTTCATAAGTGGTAGTAGTAATGGGGGCACCGGAGCGCTACCACCGATTTCTCGAAGACGGTTTAAGGTATCGTTATGAAACTTTGTCATTCGTTTCTCTGGTTTTTTATTTTTTTGGTTTGTAAACTGATCACATGCCGAGTTATTCAAAGTCGCTAGGTTGATTTCTAGGGTGTTACCTCTCCCGAAATGAGCGTTGAAATATGTCGCTTACGCTCTGTTGAAGCTTTCAATTCCTAGCTCGAGTAAGGGACTAAAGCGAAATCGACCAAACCAAACACCTGACAGACAGACCGAAACGGTCTTCTGTATTTTATATTTTTATTATTATTATTATTGTTATTTTATTATTATTATTATATTATTATTATTTATTATTATTATATTATTATTATTATTATTATTATTTATTTTTATTATTATTATTATTATTATTTTATTATTATTATTATTATTATTATTATTATTATTATTATTATTATTATTTTTATTATTATTTTATATTATTATTATTATTTATTATTATTATTTATTATCATTTATTATATTATTATTATTATTATTTTATTATTATTATTTCAGGTTTATTGTTTATTTCTTTATTTTTATTATTTTTCGTTAGCTTTATCCCCATCCCTCTCAGCCCAGCGTCGCACCGCACCGCACCGGCCCCTATATATATATATATATATATATATAATATAATATATATATATATATATATATATAATATAATATATATATTATATATATTTATATATATATATATTATATATATATATATATATATAATATATATATAATATATATATATTCCTGAATAGTGGCCCACGCTATGGTTAAACCCCGGCCCATTTCAGTCCCGCGTGCGCACCGCGCCGCACCTCGAAAAAAATCGAATTCCTTAGCATGTTTTTTACGCACCGCGACTCCGATCATTGCTCCGGCTCCGATTCCACTCAACTCAACTCCCAACTTCCAACTCGACTCCCTTATTATTGATTATATTATTATTATTATTATTATTAATTATTTATTATTTATTATTATTATTTATTATATTATTATTATTTATTATTATTATTATTATTATTATATTATTATTATTATTATTATAATTATTATTTATTAACAATAATTTTTTACCTGGGATATTGAACGTAGAAGTTGAAAACTTGGAATACACCTTCTTGGGTTGTATCTTAGGTGCAGCCAGGGGTAAAATGACTGCGAGTGCCCCAGGGGGGTAACTGGCCTAAAATCTAAAATATTGACATAGAACAACGAAACTTGGTATACAGCATTCTTACGATGTATCTAAGGTGTAACCGAGGTAAAATGACCGAGGAGACCCCATTTGGGGGGACTGGGCCCCCAAACCTGCAAATATTGACGTATAGAGTGATGAAACTTCGGTACACAGCCATTCTGAGGATGTATCTTAGATGTAGCCGGGAGTAAAATGCGGGTTCCCCAGAAGGGGTACTGGCCCCCAAAATCGAAATTGAGAATGATGAAACTCGGTATACAACCTTCTGAGGATGTATCTTAGATGTAACCGAGGTAAAATGACACAGAGTCCCCCATGGGGGATGTTGGGCCCCCAAACCTGAAATATTGACATAGAACGACGAAACTTGGTATTCTTACACCCTTCTTACGTGTTATTATCTTAGGTTGTAACGAGGGTTTTAAATGGACCGAGAGGCCCCATTGGGGGTTACGGCCCCCAAAACTTGAAATATTGACATAGAACGATGAAACTGCGGTACACAACTTCTTAGGATGTATCTTAGATGGAACGGGGCGTTAAAATAACCGTAGGACCCCGATGGGTGACCAGTCCCCCAAAACTAGAATATTGACGGAGAAGGCTGAAACTTGGTATACTGGTATACACCCCTCATATAAGGTATCCTCACTGCTGCCGAAGTTTAAAATACCGTACACACCCCAGAGAGAGAGAGGGTACTGGCCCCACCAAACTTGATATTAACCATAGACGATGAAATTGATATAATCTTTCTTTTAGGATGTAACATCGATACAGAAAGAAAAAAAATAATAATAATATTAAAAAAAAAAAAAAAATAAAAATTAACATTTTTTATTTCTTTTTAAGTTTATTAAACAAAAAAATTAACGTTTTTATAGTTAATCAAACCACCCTCCCCACCTCCCTAGCCTCCCAACCTCCCAGGCCTCCTCAGCCTCCTAGGCTCCCCACCCTTCCCAAACTCCCTAGCCTCACAACCCTCCCCACCTATGATCTATGATCTATTGATCTATCGAGCTACTGATTCAGGTCATATCTGATAAAACATAACACAAAACTTATTATTTATTTTTGTTGTTTTATATGCTATTTAAACAGTTTTAGTTTTTACTAAATTTTACCCTTTTTCATATTTTATAACGTAAAAAAAATTGGGTTTTTACATACCATAAAGAAATAAACAACGAAACCAGTAATTACGAAAACCACAAGTCCCACCCCCTTACCCAACCCAAAATCTGATATATTGAAGTATTGAATTATTGACTTAAGTCATTATTTTCGATAAGTATCATTTTGTAATAAACATAGCATAAAAAATAAGTTCTTTTTTATACTAACCTTCGAATATATGCTAAAGTAACAAAGTCTTCACTCAATAAAGCTAAACATATCATAACGGAACTCAGAATATAATTAATACGCGAGAAAAACCTGAAACATTACTTGAGTACGAATTAACAGCTAACATTATACAAAGTTCCATACTTAAACAACAGATAAAAGATAACTAACATTGATAACAAAACGTTACGCTTTCACACTTTTTCAAACACATCATCTAACATATCACTGATATAATTTTACATTACAGTCAGTAACAATTTTAACAAATTTTAATATTACCTACCTAACATCATACTGACCAACGAAATATATGCCAACGCTAGCAAAGTTTTCACATCAATAAAGCTTAACATATCATAACCTGACCTAAGAATATGTAAAACGACAAAACCTAACATATTTTTTAAGCACGAATAAACCACTAACATTTTAACAAAGTTTCCATAACTTAACAACAGGTAAAGTAACTAATATTGTAACAAAAACGTACCCTATCACACTTTTTCAAACATATTTCTAACATAATCACTGTTATTTTTACATTACATCGTAACATTTAACAAAAATTTACCATTACCTTACATAAACATCATACTGACCAATAAATATATGCTAACGTAACAAAGTCTTCATATCAATAAAGCTAACATATCATAACCTGAAATCAGAATATAATGTACAACGACAATGCCTAACATATCTTAAGCACGAATAAATAGCTAACATAACAAGTTCCATACTTAACAACAGTAAAGTAAACTAAACAAATTGCATCCAAAACGTACCCTATTAGGTCCTTTTCTAGCATATCTTAACATATCAATTGTTATTTTTACATTAAAACAAACGTAACATTTAACAAAAAATAACATCATACTGACCATCGAATATATGTCTAACGTAACAAAGTCTTCACATCAATAAAGCTAACATATCATAACCTGAACTCAAAATATAATGTTCAACGACAAAATCTAACATATCTTAAGCACGAATAAACAGCTAACATTAACAAAGTTCCATACGTAACAACAGTAAAGTAACTAACATTGCAAGAAAACGTACCCTATTCACATTTTTTCAAACATATCTCTAACATATCACGGTTATTTTTACATTAACATCGTAACACCTGACAAAAATTTATCATTACCTTCCCTAAGCATCATACTTACCAACGAATATATGCTAACGTAACAAAGTTTTCACATCAATAAAGCTAACATACCATAGCCTGAACTAAGAATATAATGTACAACGACAAAACCTAACATTCCTTAAGCACGAATAAACAGCTAACATTAACAAAGTTCAATACTTACAACACCAGTAAAGTAACTAACAAGGCATACAGAACGTCCCCTTTCACACCTTTATTTTCTTCAAACATATCTCTAACATATCAGTTATTTTTACAGTGACATAGTAACATTTAACAAAAAATTTATCATTACCATGCCTAATATCATACTGACCAACGAAAATATGTTAACGTGACGAAAGTTTTCACATCAATAAAGTTAACATATCATAGCCTGAACTAGGAATAAAATATAACATATCTCGAACATATCAATGTTAATTTTACTTTAACATAGCAATAAAGATAAAAGAAAAATGAAAAAGAAAATGAAAAAAAGGAAAATAAAAGAGAAAAGGAAAATAGAAAAAAGAAAAAGAAAAAAGAGAGAAAAAAGAAAAAGAAAAAAAAAAAAAAAAGAAAAAAAAAAAAAAGGAAAAAAAGAAAATAAAAAAAAGAAAATGAAAAAAGAAAAAAAGAAAAAAAGAAAAAGAAAAAAATTGAAAAAATTAAAAAAAAAAAAAAAAATTCAAATTTTTTTTTTTAAACTCGCATGTGATCAGTTTAACATACCAGTAGGCCATATACAAAGTTTCATAACGATACCTTAAACCGTCTTCGAGAAATCGGTGGTAGCGCTCCGGTGCCCCTATTACTACTAGTGGTATTTGATTTAAGCAATCTTTTCATAAGAGATGTTTCAATTAATCCTTTTTTCATAAGGGGTGTTTGGGTTAAGCCTTTTTTCATAAGTTGTGTTTAGGTTAAACCTTTTTTTCATTAGTGGTGTTTGGGTTATGTAGGCTTTTTTTTCATAAGGTGGGTTTGGGTTAAGCCTGTTTTAAATGGTGTTTGGTTAAATATTTTTAATAAACCTTTTTTTATAAGTGTTTTTTGGGTTAAATCTTTTTTCATCAGTGGTGTTTGGTTTAAGCCTTTTTTCATGTTTTGTTTGTATTAAGCCTTTTTTTCATGAGGCGTTTGGCTTAGGCCTTTTTTCATAAGTAGTGTTTGGGTTAGGCCTCATTTCAAAAATAGTGTTTGGGTTAGGCCTCATTTCAAAAATAGTGTTTGGGTTAAGAATTAATTTATAAGTTGTGTTTAGGTTAAGACATTATTTCATAAATGGTGATTTTTTTTTTTTTATGTGGTGTTTGGGTTAAAAAAAAATTCATAAGGTGTTTAAATTAAGCCTTTTTTTCAAAAGAGATGTTTGGGTTGAGCCTTTTATTTTGCAAGCGGTGTTTGAGTTAAGCCTTTTATCATAAGTGGAGATGTACTTCCTTAAATCTACAATATGGGGGGGGCAGGCCCGTAGCCAGGAATTTTTTTGGGGGCTAAAACTTTTCGCAAGTGGTTACATTTCAAAATGAAGTTAAATTATATAAATAATATATAATATATATATATATATAATATATATAAGTATATATAATATATATATATTTTTATATATATATATATATATATATATATGTAGTGGTAATTGTGGAGTCCAGGTTAAATTCACACATACATGTATATATATTTATATTATTAGTTATACTATATTATATAAAATATTTATATATATATATATATATATATATATATATATATATATATATATATATATATATAGTATATATATATATAATTTATATTTATATATATATATATATATATATATATATAGTATATAATATAGGTATATAATATGGTATGTGTATTTATGTAGGTATATGTGTATATATATATATTATATATATATAATATTTAATATATATATACTTATAATATATATAATATATATATATATATATGATATAATATCTATAGGGTATATATATATATATATATATATATATATATATATATATATATATAATATAGTATGTATTATATTATATATATATATAATATTATATATATTATATATATATATATATATATATATATAATAATTATATTTTTAATTCTCATTAGGAACTTCCCATCGTTTTTTATAAAGTCAATTTCAGTTTCCTTGCTTTTTGACTGGGGTGATTCAAAATATTTTCATTGCGGACTTCTGTGCTGAGATCTCGATGAATTGACAGTAAAGCAAGACCTGTAATGCTATCCTCTCCAACACTATTCCAATAAATACGATTTCAGACGCCTGAAGTCCGATAAAGGTTCTTTCTTACTGTTGCCGTGGATACGGCAATACTTGCTAAGATTATTCAGGAGGAGCTAGCAAAGTTAGGAAACCTCCTCTTGTCACACAGCCAAAGCACCGATCGCAGTTTTAGGTTTATCATTTTCTAACAGCCATTAGCTTGGCCAGAGACACCCACTCTCCTTTTTAGGGTATCCTCGTGGATCTGGGATGATTGCGTGCTGTTGATGTAAGAGAGTGATCTGTTCAATATGCTTATAAGGTACATTGGACTTTTCTGGTAAAATATACTGAAGTGAAATGATAGTGGTTTCATACGAGAGAAATCGATCAGTCAACTAAGAATTATATATCAATAAAACGGAATAAATAACTGAGATTCGGTAAATGATTCGGATCTGATATAGGGAACATTACAATCGATGTTTCATGGAACTTCGTAGTTCTTGAATTGTTATTTCAATACCTGAGCTGTCGCATACATTTTTAGCTTGTGGTGATATGATGGTTTTTAAAGCTCTGTGTCTGTATTTTGTCTATCTTTTTATTGTATAAGTTTATTGCCTGACAATGTTCAAATGAACACTCTGTAATTGTTTTGACAAGATGTAGGTTATTCCAAGAAATTTACTTAAAACGTATAATGTTATTATAAAATTCAAATTACTGATTAAATTTAACAACGAAGTAGCTTTTTGTGATAATTCACCAGGCCAATCTTTTATTTCTTCCAATGACGCAAGAATTAGAGTCATCGTTAAAAAGAAAACCGCTTTCATGTCTTTCACACCATCTGGTCTCGCAAAACATCTTTCTGATCCTCTTGTTATTTTGGTTACTAGAAAACTCTTTTATTTTATCTTCCAGAAGTTTTGTGCGCTTCGGAATCGATCGAAAAAGAGTGCATATTTCAGATATGAATCATAAGACGTTTCAAATTGCTTGAATTTTAGAAGAGTCTGAGAGACATAGATTTAAAAAAATGTGCTACACAATGTGTGTATAGAGCTATAGGATACTCATTCCGAATAACAGATTGCACTCCTCGGAATTCGCCTCTCATGGAAGAGGCTCCATCGTATCCTTTGCCTCTTAAATTTTCGAGTTTTAAACCAAATAGCAAGTCTCTTCCAAAAATTTACATTTGCCAAATGCTTTCCCTGAGATATCATAAACCGGAACAAATGATAAAAAATCCTCTCTTAAAGTAAAAGGAGTATCACCTCCATCACCACCAATCGTGTACCTTAAACACAATATTATATAGTGTCTGCTTATAATAATACTCTCTGTGTTTCATCAGCAATACTAAAGAAAAATTGTTTTTATTAACTTCTTCCACTATTTTCCTTTGCATAAGCTGACTAAATGACTGTATGATTTCATTCTGTATCATCGGACTCGTATTCATTGAATTTGACGGGATAGAAGTAGTGTTCTCAAAAACGCTGGTCACCTCTATTGCTCGAAACCTAAGAAAGACTTCTAAATTTTCATCATTTTTCAGCTGGAGTGATTTAATTCAATAAAGTCCAGTCACTTGATGCCCCTTAAGAAGACCTTGTGGTCATCATAAACGTATAGTTTCAATTATTGGTAACAAGTTTTTCTTCTATTTTCCTCACATTTTTTCTTATTTTTAAGTGGTCCAGTTGTGTTCTAAGCTTTCGGATTTTTTGGCTGAATAAGAGCTTCAATATTATCTCATATATATATAATATATATATATATATATATATTATATATATATATAGAAGGATGTATTATATATATTATAATATATATATATAGATATATATATTATATATATATATATAATATTATAATTATTACCTTCTCTTTCTTCCTTTTTAGTATTATCGTCCTACTTCTCACGTGACCACATCCTTGTTTGCTATTGGTCAATCGATCCCGCCATCTTTATCGCCTTGAACAAGCTTTCTGGAACCGCTCCTCTATTTGTCCCAAATAACCTGTTTTCATTACAAACAATTTGCCAAATCTTATGCAATTATTGATCTTGTGAGCATTCAGTGATTTGTATCATAATGCTCATCAGTCCTCTGTTGTAACCTTTGCCTCGTAAGTGGAGTACCAAGATTTGGAACAACCGGAAAACGAGTTTTGTTAACTACAGCCTTCTAGACTCTAGTTACGTCCTGAAGCGTAAACATTGTTGACCCTGCGAGCTTTAACAACTTGTGACCTTTCCGTGGATGACCTGAGATGGGTGGAGTGGTGCTGAACGTTGACAAGCCCAGCATTCGTGTGATATTGTCTCTCTCGTATCAAACAGAACACACAGGATCCGCAGTATCTGTGACGC
>JABUQX010095716.1:70000-80926 GCA_015478945.1 Trachelipus rathkii
AGTCCCATTCTCATCGTCAGACATAATTACCGTATTAAAAGCTTTATTATTGGCATAAATGTACACTTTGAGAGGCGCATCGACTGCTGGGAACCTGAGTCGTGAGGCGTGACGAATCGCTTGCTTTATATCTACAAAAGACTTCTCAGCCTCAGGCGACCACGTGATTTTTTTATTAGAGCTATTTTTTCCCTTTAAATAACTATACAAAGGCAGAGTTAGATTTGTAAAACACGGTATATTTTGGCGATAAAATGAAATTCTGCCAACAAACGAACGCACTTCTTTTATGGTTAACGGTCGAGGAACATTAATTATTTCCTTAACTTTTTCAGATAATGGCGCCAGCCCTTCTTCCGTCAAGTCAAAACCCAAATAACTTAACCTTTACCCCAAATTCGCATTTTTTTTTATTTAAACAAATTTTAAAATAATTTAATCTCTCAAATACTTGTTTAAGTACCATCACGTGGTCTGATAAATCTTTGGTCCCTATCAAAATATCGTCTAAATACACGTGTACACCGGGAATGCCTTGAAGTAATATAGTTAAAAATCTCATGAAACATGAACTCGAATTTTTAAATCCCATCGGTAATTGTCTAAAAGAAAAATTGCCGATCATTGTACTAATAGTAAAATAATGTTGATCGGCTTCTGCTAAAGGCAGCAGATAGTACGCGTTCGTGACGTCAAGCTTACTTAATACCTTTGTCCCATGAAGCCCACTAAATATATCATTTATATTCGGCATAGCAAATACATCATTTTTCGCCACAGAATTAAGTTTTCTAAAATCACACACGATTCGTACCCCTCCCCCATTTTTTTCCAAAACGCTGATTGGGAAACTCCATTGCGATGGTGCCCTCTTTAAAACTTTCGCTTTTACTAAATTTAATAGCTCCCTCTTTGTTTGTTCGAATAATTTATGAGGAATACGACGAGGTTTAAGCTTTATTGGAACCCGCTTATATTAGTTTTATAAGGAAAAAGTGAAGCTAATTCCTTCAAGATAGCAGTTGGAATGGCTCGTCTCCTCTCCCCCACGTAAAGCACAAGTATCCCCCCCCCATTTCTATTCTTAAGTTTCGACTCAGCGTTCCCCCCTCCCCCAAATTCTCTGAACAAATCATCCCAAGCTTTAAGCTGCTCTTCCCGAACCTTAAAATTTTCCGGTAAATATGCATTTATAAATAAATGTTTAAATTCAACTACCAGATTATTAACTATAGGTATATCACTAAAAAGTTCATTATGAGCTACAGAAGAAGAAAATTGAGAGAGAGTATGAATATAAGCCTTATCTCTACAAATTGTTTTATCACACAAATTTATACATTCCTTGCTCTGAGTATCAGTTAACATATCTGTTTCAAAATTAATATTAAACGAAAATTTTTTTAAAAACGGCATTCCTAATATGCAAATTGGCAATTTAGTTGTTAAAAATTCTACATCATAAGTTCTCTTTAAACCAAAACAATTGTAACAATTTCGCGAGAGTATATGTCAATTACGGTATCATTGGCTGCTTTAATTTGACCAATAATCGATATATTATTTTCTCCTTCCATAGGGAGTAAATTGATTTCACTACCACAATCTAAAATGAAGACTCTTTTTGATATTTTATCCATAATAGTATAAAGTTTACAATCTCTTACATTATTTAATACAGACATATTATTTATGACCGGACTTTCTCCTGTGGGAGCATCCGTCGTTAACATATCTTGTGCGTCGGTAGAGGCCAACGTGGGTATCGTATGGGTCACATCGATACTCTCATCACTATTCGGGATACTCAGAGCCTCGTTGTAAGGAGGATAACCTCCTTGTACATGCCATAGCAGAGCGCTTTGCCTGATACTCTAAATTACTCAAAGCTGCTGTAGGTATTATTAATATATTTTTATTATTATTATTATTATTATTATTATTATTATTATTATTATTACTATTATTATTATTATTATTATTATTATTATTATTATTATTATTATTATTATTATTATTATTATTATTATTATTATTATTATTATTATTATTATTATTATTATTATTATTATTATTATTATTATTATTATTATTATTATTATTAAACCTACTAGTATACGCATGCAAATTATTTACTTCAGCAAAATTCCCATAATTAAAAATACGATAATTTTCATCTAAAATATTCACCTCCCCCTCTAACTCCTGTTCGAGGGGGGATCTGATGCGTTTCCCTGCCTTCTTTGGGGATGAGACTCATGGGCTGGCCGACTTTCTCCATTTGGCGGGAATACCAAAGAATACATAGGACAAAATTCCGAATGACATGTGTAACTTCTATGGAGAAATCTGGAGTGTGGTTTACATAACTCTCCTAGCAACTCAGCATTTACAGTGTTGCCTTGTTTACGTTCTCTAGGAGCATTTCTTCTATTTTGAAATGATGGTTGTTCTTCTGTACGAGTCGGTTTGGCAGCGGCCTCACTCAGCTGTCCAGCGACCTTGGTGAGAGACTTGAGAAGCCCTTTCATCTCCCGAAAGAACTCTTTGTTGACTTTAGCCTCTTCTGAAACTGGGGATGTATTTCGACTCTCTCCATATGAGCCGCTCTCTTGGGTCGGGAACTGTTCTCCTTGAAGATAATTTACCGCCCCCCAATATTCTCTCCCCCGTCTCTCGTGTGGGGTTTCGTAGTCATTCCTATAAAAGTTCTTATATAAGTTATCTGCTACTTTTGTAATTTTTTCAAGACTGCTATCGTCTGCCAGAGTCATTAAACTTTCTTGTATGCGAGATGGAAGCTCATTAATAAACAACTCATGAACAAACGGAGCACTTTTTCAGCAAGCAGATCGAATCCTATTCTTCCCATAACATCACGAACTCTTGCCAAGTAAACCGAAGGAAGCTCTTCTTTTTTTCTTCCTTTTTTGAAAATTTCACTGATTTGACTTCTAAGATTGGGGGCGTACGCTTCCTCTATCGACGCAATTAACTTTTGAAAGCAATCTCCCCCCAATGGAAATTTGATGGTTGCTACAATATCATGGGGAAGGACGGAAGCCAATATTCTTACGCGTTCCTTTGGATCATCCACTCCATTAAGTTTGAAAACGGTAATCGTAGTGTGTAACCAAGTCATCATATTACGCAAATCTAACTTTGGAATAGCGCCAATAGGCAGACTGGTCTTTGGAGTCCCCCCCAACGAGGGGGAGACTGTGGGGGTAACAGATCTTGCTCGTAGCGGGGTATGAAGGTCCTGACTTCCTTCCCCATCGGAGTTCGAATTTTCTTCTCTCCGAATTGCAGATTTGGGGGGATGTTCGAAGTTTTTGCAGTGATGCTTTGGTGTGTAGTACTTGACTTTCCTGCACCCTGGCTTCAAACCGGGGAGATTTTTTTTATGGCTGTGGCATGTTAAATTCTCTGACCGTTTTTTTTTTTTTTTTTCTTTTTTTTTTTGCCGGTGATATTATTTGAAAATGGAGCTCTTACATGGGACTAGTTAGACTTTAAATAACGATTCTTCAAAGACCGTTATGTAATAAAGTTTACAGAGAGCTAGTTTCAACGCACTAAGACTTATTTAATTGTTTTTTTTTCAGTATATGAGTCACTTCACTTAGCACTATATTTGTTTATTGGCACTTTTCACTTTGACAATCACCACTTTTTTTTTCTTGTTATGCGCCCCCCTAGATCAGAAAGGGGGGTTTTTGTCACTGTACTGGGGTCCACCAAAACTATGTACAAAGAATGATCTTTATAATATTTAATTGGCCCTATTTAAAAGATCACCTTGCTATAGCAAATAAGAAGATAGTTTTGGAATAGCGAAACGCTTCTTTAGTTATTTCTTTATTAATTACTTCTAATGATTATTTTACAAGGACACAATTTAAGTGTTTTAACTATTGTTCAAAAAGAAATATTTATTCTTACAATATCAATTATTATTTAAATGGGTCTTTGATAACCTTACAAGTTATTATCCCGAGAGAGAGCAAAGCTGTTAGCTCGCCCGGGTCTATTTTCTAACTGGCTCTATCACCATGGCATGCCGTTGGTTACAGCGGCACCTCGGTGACCTTGACACTATACAAAAATAAAGAAAGAAACAGTTATTTCGGCAACAGGACTTTTTTGTACAAGCTTTTATTACAACTGTGCACCAGAAATCTGGGTAGCACTTACATATATCCTTTATAAATTTTATACTATGTAACGAGTACGGTACAATATATATATATATATATATATATATATATATATATATATATATATATATATATATATAAAATAACGATATATATATATATATATATATATATATATATATATATATATATATATATATATATATATATATATATATATATATATATATATATATATATATATATATTATTTTTTTTTCATATTTCATATTTTTAAATCAACTTAATTAAAACTCTTTTTGACAGGGGATATAAAATTTCGTCATCTTATGTTAATTTTACAAAAGAACTTGATTTCCTGAAAACATTATTTCTGAAGAATGGGTTCTCAGAAATTACTGACTCAACTTTCTGAAAATTATTTTCAGCAAAATTTAAAGACAAATCTCAGGTTAAATTAACAGCTCAAGGATATTTTGTATATGAGGTTGCCTTTTCTGGGGAGAATGAGTTACGAAATTCGTCGTAAAATTGACGTAGTTTTAAAAGCAAACTTTCCACAGTTTAAATTTAGATTTATATTTTTGAGTGAAAACAAAATTGGGAAATATTTTAAATTCAAAGATAAACTCCCATTACCTTTATGCTCATCAGTAATATATCATTACAAGTACTGTGATGCCACCTACATAGGAAAGACAATACGAAGCCTTTCCACACGTATTGCTGAGCATAAAGGTATTTCATTTAGGACTCTAGACCATTTACATCATCCTCCCTATTCAGCTATAAATGCTCATGCTCTTCAGAAGGGCCACCATATACAGGATACCAATTTTGGAATATTGTCCCAAACTGAGGAACCCGATCTTCAGTTGTTAGAATCCTTGTATATTTGGCATCTCAAACTGACCTTAAATGAAAATCTAAATTTTAACAGCCTTTTAATACTGAAGTGAGATTTTGTTTAAATCAAGAACTCTTTACTGCATAATATTGAAATCATTAATTTATCTGTATGATTTATTTATTTTAACTTTATATTATTTTAATTATTATTAATTTTATTTAATATTTTTGTTTGAAATTTTATCATTATATTGTAAGCCTTGAAAATGGGAAGAAGTATTCTTACCCGAAACTAGTCGGCTAATAAATTATTTAAAATGTTTAAATTCGTTTTGGTAATACTCGCTATTATATATATATATATATCGATCTATTTCTAAAGTTCTTCTAACAAAATATGGAAGACCAGTTCTGAATAAATTTAGGAAACTTGAAAAAGAGATGATTAAGGAAACAAAATTTCAACTTGACCTTTTATTTTTAAAAACTTGTAAAGTAAACAAAATTTTCCCGAAGTTCATATATTTTAAACTATGGAATAAACGAATGTACGGTTCGAGATCATACAAGAAATGTCAAATGATTCTTCTGAATAATGAAATAATAAATAAAGAGAAGATGATTAAAACTGCATCAACAAATGTTAAGAAATTTTCTGCTGACTTAAAACTAACTCTTTCTTGCCTTGACTTCATATTTGCTAATCGTATTTTATCTAGAACCATTGACGGCACTTCTACTACTATTAAGAAAGTACATGATAAAAAACTTTTATCTTTAGGAATTTCTCACGTAATGAAACATTGATCCAAATTCAGTAATTTTTAATTACAGTTCCTTTCAGTTTAACGAAAGTACTAAGAACACTCTTGCCAAAGGTTTAAATTTTGAAGTTATTCCTCAGAAATTAAACATTTGCAAATATTTGCTCCATTTTGAGAAGCTATTAAGAAAATTAGATATATCTCCAATGTACAAATTTTCGGAAGAGAAACAGAAAACTATATTTAATGACATTAGAAATTTAGCTTTTACAACCTTTCGCAAATTTAACCCTAAGAAGTCTGTTCATGTATTTTCTAAAGAAGATTTTAAAAATTTAAAGGAGCTTTCTAATAACAAAGATATAATAATTACCAAACCAGACAAAGGAGTTGGTGTCGTGATTCTGGATAAGAATGACTACATTGATAAAGTGTTGACTATACTTTCTGATACAACCAAATTTAAAGTCATAAACGAAAATTGCCAAAAAATCATATGTTCTATTGAAGATAAATTAAATAGATTGCTAAGAAAATTAAAATGTTCTAACAAAATTGATGATAGTACTTTCTCTTCTCTTTATTCCTCGGGTGCCAAACCAGGAATATTGTACGGATTACCAAAAGTACATAAACCTGACTGCCTGGTCCGTCCAATCTTATCTGCTATTGGTACTGTAAATTACAACCTATCAAAATTTTTCGTTCCAATATTAGAAAATTTAACATCTAATGAATATTCAGTAAAGGACACTTTTTCCTTCGTCAATGAAATAGTTAACTTTCCAAATGCCAATAATTATTATATGGCAAGTTTCGACGTTCAAAGTTTGTTTACTAACGTGCCATTAGATGAAACTTTGGAAATTATATTAAATTCATTGTTCAGAGATTCATCTACAATACATGGTCTAGACAGACAAAGCTTTAAGGAGTTACTATACATTTCATCAAAAGATATTATATTCATGTTTAATGGTAAATTTTATAAACAAGTTGATGGTGTCGCTATGGGCAGTCCTTTAGGTCCAACTCTTAGTAACATCTTCATGTGTTTTTATGAAAAAATTTGGCTAAATGAATGTCCAATAGATTTCAAACCTATATTTTATAGGAGGTATGTGGACGACTCCTTTCTTCTTTTTAAGTCTGAAGATCATGTTGATAAGTTTTTGCAATATGTCAACTCTAAACACCCGAATATAAAATTCACTGTTGATGTAGAACAAAATAATTCTTTGGCATTTCTGGATATCGATATATGCAAGGATAACAACAAATTTCACACCAGTGTCTTCAGAAAATCTACTTTTACTGGATTGACGACAAAATTTTATTCTTTCATTCCTCATATTTTTAAAATCAACTTAATTAAAACTCTTTTTGACAGGGGATACAAAATTTCATCATCTTATGTTAATTTTACAAAAGAACTTGATTTCCTGAAAACATTATTTCTGAAGAGCTTGATTTCCTGAAAACATATTTCTGAGGAAAATTACTTTCAGCAAAATTTAAAGACAAATCTCAAGCTAAATTAACAGCTCCTAAGGATATTTTGTATATGAGGTTGCCTTTTCTGGGGAGAATGAGTTACGAAATTCGTCGTAAAATTGACGTAGTTTTAAAAGCAAACTTTCCACAGTTTAAATTTAGATTTATATTTTTGAGTGAAAACAAAATTGGGAAATATTTTAAATTCAAAGATAAACTCCCATTACCTTTATGCTCATCAGTAATATATCATTACAAATGCGGTGACTGCGATGCCACCTATATAGGAAAGACAATACGAAGCCTTTCCACACGTATTGCTGAGCATAAAGGTATTTCATTTAGGACTCTAGACCATTTACATCATCCTCCCTATTCAGCTATAAATGCTCATGCTCTTCAGGAGGGCCACCATATACAGGATACCAATTTTGGAATATTGTCCCAAACTGAGGAACCCGATCTTCAGTTGTTAAAATCCTTGTATATTTGGCATCTCAAACTGACCTTAAATGAAAATAAAATTTAACAGTCTTTTAATACTGAAGTGAGATTTTGTTTAAATCAAGAACTCTTTACTGCATAATATTGAAATCATTAATTTATCTGTATGATTTATTTATTTTAACTTTATATTATTTTAATTATTATTAATTTTATTTAATATTTTTGTTTGAAATTTTATCATTATATTGTAAGCCTTGAAAATGGGAAGAAGTATTCTTACCCGAAACTAGTCGGCTAATAAATTATTTAAAATGTTTAAATTCGTTTTGGTAATACTCGCTATTATATATATATATATATATATATATATATATATATATATATATATATATTTTTTATATATATATATATTTAAAATATATATATATATATATATATATATATATATATATATATATATATATATATATATATATATATATATATATATATATATATATATATATATATATATAAATTAAAGGTGTTAATTGATTGAAAGAAAGGTATTTATATATATATATATATATATATATATATTATTATTATTATATATATAGATATAAAGACAGTAGATAGTATATATATATATATATATATATATATATATATATATATATATATATATATATATATATATATATATATATATATATATATATATATATATATATATAATTTTTTTCTATATTTTTCATTCACCAGTGGTTTCCAAGTACCAATTTTTGCATGTTAAAAAAAGAAAAATGTTAAAGATTTTCCTTATTTGACATTAATTTGGCCTTTTCATTTTCATCTCATCTGGCAACCCTGATTGGTATCTTTCAGTTCATTTTTGCCCGATATTTAATGCGGTTTTGATTTGTGAGTCTGTGACTAATATATATTTTTTTATTGCTAGGCCTGAACCGCCTACGTGCTCTGGCTGATACATACATAAGTGCATCGGTTCTGATGATTTATTCAAGAATTAAAAAGTTAAATAATTGAGTTTTCAGAAGTAGAACATTATTTATTGTTTTAAACAAGTAGGTGACTTAGCAGTTTTGATATTAATGGATGGTCGAAAAAGGTTGAGCGGCGCAAAATACCGTAAAATAGCAGAAGAGAAAAGGAGAAAGGAAAATGAAGTGTTATCTAAAATACCAAGAGTAGACTCATTCTTTATCACAAAGACAAATGAATCTGTCGTGAGTGCGGATGAATCTGAAGTAATTTCAAAAGTCATTGATGATAACGATAACACGGGTAATCGTGAAACATATGCATCGACTTCTTACGTTACTGTCGAGAATAGTGATCAGGTAGACGAAGCACAAGACAAAGAAATCTTTATACCAAGCGATGATCCATTTTATTGGAAGGTTAGTGAAGCCACGCGAGACTACTTTGCAAAAAATGGGATTAATCAAAATTCAGACATAGATTTTTTTAATTCTAAGAGAATTTATCCAGATAAAAGTAGATTCTTAGCAAAATCCTTGTTTGAACGAAATTTTGAATGGTGATATTGTGAAAACGTGATTATTTAGTGTACTCTAACAGTCAGGGATGCGTCTTTTGTGGTCCGTGTAAATTTTTTGGAGGCGGTGTTGTATCTCAGTTTGTAACAGAAGGATTTAACGATTGGAAGCATGACAATACAAGATTGACTGAACATGAAAATTCCGTTCGCCATCGTGATTGTATGTTGATGCTGAAGAGACTAAGTAATTCATTATGTAGAGTTGACAAGCAGCTGCTCTCTCAATTAGAAGAAGAAGTAAAATATTGGAGAAATGTACTACAAAGAGTTATTGCTGTTATTAAGAAACTTTCCTCATGGGGGTTATCATTGCGAGGCGTTGATGAAATAGCTGGCTCTGTTCGAAATGGAAAGTATTTCAAATTTCCGGAATAATGTTTAGGTCATTAATGACCAAATTAAGCCGATGGCTTACATAGTGAAAATATAATATTTTTTTCATATTTTTCCCGCAGTTTCTTTTGAACCCTATGTTTTATCCTGCCAATGCTGCGCAGCTGTCGTACCCCTGACCAACGCATAGACTCGGCTTCAAACCTTTTCTAAAAACAAATCAATCGTTTTGGCAATGGTTCAAGAACTTCAAACCCCAGAAATTCTTCTCGAACAGTCATTTTTTCAAGATCGAAAAACCTTAATGCTATATATAATTGTTCGTTGCCTGACAAATCCGCAGTTTCATCTGCCAATATGGAGTAGATACAAAAATTTTTTTACAACCGCGACAATCATGTTTTTTTTATGATAATTCCACACAAATTGATCAGTTCATTTTGAATCATCGGAAACGTCCAGACGGGATTCTTCTGTCCTTGAATATGTTCTTTCAATTCCACATCACCGCATTCTATTCGCAGCTTAATCAGGTCTTCAAAAATTCACTCATGCAGGTCTTTACCTTTTAAAGGTAAGTCATGGGTTCCGCAGAAAATTATGGTCTTCAAAATTGCTGTAGTATTTTCTTTGTATTTTCGGTAATTATTTTTACGTGTTGTCTGCAGCTGAATAACGGCAATGTCGATTGATTTAACAGTTGTAGAAATATTAAATATATCGACATACCTGAGTCTAGCAGGAGACAATGGGTCAGAAGGTCAGCTGTATAAAAGCAATAAAACTAGTTACCTCAAGACAATATGAAGCAAAGACATTAAAAACGAAATATTATAATATTGCTTTATAATACGTTATTAATAGTACTAATACTTCATTATCCATCGATTGATCGCCTTTTTTCAGTTTTTCTACTCAATAAACCTTGAAAATTGTTTGTTCCCAGAGACTAGATTGCCTGTATGTATATATATATATATATATATATATATATATATATAAGGTTGGTTAAGGTTATATATATATATATATATATATATGTATATATATATAGGTATATATATATATATATATATATATATATATATATTATATATATATATATATATATATATATATTATATATATATATATATATATATATATATATATATATATATATATATTTTAATCGCAATTAAAGATGTGGTATATATATATATATATATATATATATATATATATATATATATATGAAGGGAGAGAAACAAATCGCAATGATATGAGACATGTCTTTGATAGATATATGTTAAACATATAATGCAACTATGAATAA
>JABUQX010095717.1:0-12500 GCA_015478945.1 Trachelipus rathkii
ACGAAATACGGTAGACAAATGTGATGTAGACAAAACATCAGAAGTTTCATTCAGCATAATAGATACGAAAGTAGCTTCCTTTATTTCATTCTTTATTTCATCAAGTAAAACATCACTTATTGCATAAATGATATCGTTTTGAACAGCTGCAGAAGTTCCACGAAAAACAGTCGATGTCTTTAGATGAGTGTCTAATATGGGATCATAAAGTCTGAGAGTCTCCAAAAATTCTAAATAATTTCCTTTGTTAATAGATTCCTCTGATTCGTTGTGACCTCTCAGAGGAAGCTCTTGTTTACATAAGTAGCAAATTGAGTCAATAAGTCTTTTAAAAATCTCTTTTTTGTTATGTTGATTTATATCTGACAAACGTTGAGAGTCAATCATAACATCAATTCTTTGCTTACCAAATAATTTACATTTTACCAAACAATTGACGTGAGTTACAGACCTTTCATGTTTCTGTTTCGCCGATGATAAATGGCTCAAATCTGAAAAGCCATTCTTTGTCCAAACACCATTATCATCAGAAAATAATAAACAGCTCCAACAAAATAGTTTATTTAACGCTTTGCAACCCGTAATCCATGAAATTGACTCATAATGTTTAACAGAAAAATGACGAACATATTTATTTTTATTACCTTTGTGATGGCTAATTAATTTCGGTAGTTCAGGTTGTGGTCGTCCATTTTTTATTATTAATAATTTTTCTTCGTGACTTTTTCGAGAAAATTTATTTTCTAAAAGATGTTCAATAATGCAACTACAATCAGCCATATTACCACAAATATAAAAACTAAAACACTTATAACATTAATAATAAATAATTAAATGTATAATTATGAATTACTGAAAACACGCCATTTAATGATGCAAAAGTAAAAATTCAATGCACTTCACAAGTTCACAACGCACAGCAAATGACAGCATCTGTATTACTAATTGTTTTTTTCAATTTAATCTTGCGTTCTTGACATATTAGTAGCCTACTCCGTTCCTACTCGGAATTTCAATAATTTTTATAAATTTATTTAAGAAATTCGTTAATAATTTGAATAATATAATTTTATAATTAGTAACAATTAATCATATTCATAAAATACAAAATTAATTTGTAAATAATATAAAGGAAAATAATTACATCATAATGATTAATTAGCAGAGAGATATCGTACACACACGGCGGGCGTATGACCAAAAATAATATAGCCTATACATTTTTAAATATATTATATATATATATATATATACATATATATATAATTATATATAATATATATATAATATATATATATATATATACTATATATTAATTATATATATATATATATATATATATATATATATATTATATAGGTCAAGGTTTATTTAACGCCCACACGGAACAGGAAGCTCGGATCAAAAAAAAATTTTCCATAGGTAAGCTCTATGATACTAATAGACGTTTTAGGGTTCGAATTGAAAAAAAAAAAACAAAAAAAAAAAAACAATCATATTCTCAAAAACTAACATAGCTACAGCGAAATACATTTTTTGGAATCCTGGTAAATTTTTAGTAAGGAAATGTAATTAAAGATACCCCAAGGGTATACCGCAACGATGGATAGAGTCGGGGTCTCTCGGCCTTCGGAAACTACGGGGTAGGACTATTTCCACCCCTCCGGGAGGGTCTCCGGAAACCCCCGCTCTTTGGTATTGGGGTCGCGGGGGTTCATCCGCCCCTCCCCTCTGGGTATGGAAAACGTCCCCCCCTGTGTTCCCCATCGGCTCGAGCCCCCTACCTTGCGTACTCCTTTACAAATAATATATATATATTTTGGCCCCTACGCAAAATAAGTAAATAAAAACAAAAAAAAAAATTCATTTCGACCCTAGAACATCTATTTATGTTCATAAATGCTACCTGTGAAAAATTTTTTTTCGATCCGAGCTCCTACCGTTCCGTGTGGGCGTTAAGTAACTTTGTCCTATATATATATATATATTATTATATATATTATAATAATATATATATAATTACCTATATATTACTATATATATATACGTATACATATATATATATAGTACCTATATTTATATATATATATATATTAAACCACGTAGAATATAATTATCCCCACGAAAAAATCTCGAATGCCAACAAAACACGCATAGTGCGCATGTTTTGATCGGCACCAATTTTTTTATATATTATAAATGGCGTAAGAATAGGAAAAGTATTACATGTGCGCGAGAGAGCCGTGAGTGAAATCATCATTCGACGCAATTGGAAGAAATAAGACGTTCAAATTTTACAGTACGCATCTATGAAACGTATTCCTTTCTGATTATGGTATAACTATAAAAATAAGCGAATTGGAAGTTTAAGAGCATTTAAATTTTTTAATATTTTATTGATAATTGTAGCCACACTATTTCATTTGAACCCAATATTCCCCCCTTAATCTAAAGTGGTAATAAAAAAAGTAAATAAGCTTTTTATAGGTGTGCGGCGCACACCTAGCACCTATGGAGGAAACGCACTGATATCTATATATATATATATATATATATATATATATATATTATATATATATATATTATAATATATAAATATATATATATATATATTATATATATATATTTATATATATATATTTTACAGTTTGTCCACGCACCACTACGGGCAGAGCTAATTCAGGGAGGGGGTTTTGCACGCATCAAAGTTTCATCCGCTAGCGCAAATTACGCAGATGAGCACAGACGCAGGCTTTAAAGTGAGGGAGATTCAATTCATAGGAAACAGAAAACATAACGAGAATTCCAAGGATAGGGGTGGCTGGATAGAAGGAAGCACCGCAGCGAACTAGCCTGGAGTTACCAAAGTCCTACCAAAACTCGTGCGCAGACACAGCACCTCTTGTGCTACCGAGGGCGCGTAAATGGTGGTGGTACGCGAGTGGTAAGTTCCTCGAACACCTGCCGCTGTGGTGCCTATAGAAAAGAGAAAAGCACCAACATCGCCCTGCAAAGATAGAGGGTCAAGTGACTGGAAAGGTACCGGACAGTTTATAAGCCTTTTGGCTTTGACTCGACCCTGTCTCCAAAAGCCGGGTGAAACAGAGCCCCCCAGATATGAGAGAACAAGTACTCCGTACAAGGGCGGATGAACCCTTGTATAGCTGAGTAACTGAGAAGAGGAAAAAAGTCTCGACGCTTAAACAGAACTCCCAGTTCTTTTGAAGCCCCTAGCAAACCGTTGTGATGTGAGTTTCAAGACTTTTTTTGTTTATGTCAACAGGAGAGGACGAGAGAACGTCGAAAGATATAGTAAAAGTTAGAAGGTGTTTTTAGAGAGGGAGATTTTAGAAGTTTGAGTTTTTAAGAATTGAATTTCACAAGGTTGAGACGACCCCATCGGAAATCTATCCAATCATGGAGAACATAATTGGAAAAGTTGAAAATCAAGAGACTACTCTAGATGAAAAGATTAAGCAGAATTGAAATGAGTTGAAGAGTGAAGGATCGAGTCATCGGCATATGAGTGGATAGAGGTATGAATGTGCAGGTGAGAAGATCATTAATGAAAAGTAAGAATAAAGTGGAGATACGACAGAACTGCGGACACCAACTATTTGACAGAAAAAGAAGAAGAAATCTCTCCATCAACTACAGCCGATATTGAAGCGACTTGAAATAAAGCTTACATAAGTAAGCAAAGAAGGAGGAACCCAAGGAGGGGAGCTTGGAGAGCAGTGACGGTGCCATACCGGTCAAATGCTTTGGAATTGTCAAGCGCCACCACGCAAGTCTCCCCGTAGTTCTAAGAGAAAAACATAAATCGGTTAAATAGGAAACGTATATATCGCCAGTAGACCCTTGAACGCCGAAAGCCCGTTATGCGCGATCGGAAAAGAAGTGAATGAGATTCCAGATGGTCTAAGAAGTGAGAGTTAAGAAGTGTTTCAAAGATCTTAGCATAGAATACAAGTGAGAGCTTATAGGGCGATAGTTAAAGGATCCAAAGCGGCTTCCTTTTTCGGAATCGGTGGAAGCATGTGCAGTGCTTCCACACTGACGGAATAGTGCTAGTATTGAGACATAGAGAATATCGTTGAACGAGGGGCGGGGCATCACGGAAGCACATTCCCTCAAACTCGGGGAGGAATGCTATGGCCCCGCGCCTTCCTAACGTTCATAGATTTCAGGAGCCCATGCCCCGATCAAATGTAATCACAGGCAAAGACATAGGCACCTGAGAGGAGAAGGAGGAGGAGGAATGCCAGAATCGTCCAAGGATGAGTTAGAGGAAAATATTATATATATAAAATGTGCAGATTTTAATAGTTTCTATACTTGTGTATGTTTTCTACCAAAACACCTCCCAGGACCCCGCAAAGCCTAGGGCTGCCATTGCCGCCCAGGGGCCCACAAAGTCTAGAGCCGCCACTAGCGGCAACATTTATCCTTTAAATCTATTAATAGATGCGTTCCTTGAAATTCTGTTCTTTCCTGAACTCTTTTTCTATTTTGCATTAATGATCTATCTTTAACTTTGTCTCCTATCTACTTTTAGGCCGATAATTCCATTCTTCATTACTCCTTCCAATTTGAAAGACGACTCACTTAACAGCAAAATAGGTGATGCTAGGAGGGTGAACTTGGAGTTACTGATCTCTTATTTTTCTCTTACTTCTAATTGGGTTAAAGAAATTAGTTGTTTTCAACACCTCAATAATTCTGTTCCTTCCTCTATATACTTGACATAATTTTCTAAGCAACTATATCTTTTCTGAAAATACATAATTCTTGACTCCTTCTGTTCGTAATATTCATTTCATTTTTTTTCTTTCTAGTGATCTTTCTTAGAAGAATCACATTATGTTTTTTCTAACAAGCTTTTAAGAAGTTGAATGTTTTGCTGTTCCTTCGGAACTTCTTCTCTCCACTCCAGTTGCAAGAGAAAGAGATAGATAGAGAGAGAGAGAGAGAGAGAGAGAGAGAGAGAGAGAGAGAGAGAGAAGAGAGAGAGAGAGAGAGAGAGAGAGAGAGAGAGAGAGAGAGAGAGAGAGAGAGTAAAGCCTTACACTCCAACCTTTTCAAGGAGCAGCGTATGTGAAGAAGAAGTAGCTCAGGTGGTGTGAAGAAACTCCGAAGGTGACTTAGAACAAGTAGCTGGGGTGGTGTGAAGAAACTCTGAAGGTGCCTCAGAACAACAACCTCTTAGAAGCTTCTTTAGTAAGAGAAATAATGTATTCCATTCAATAAGGATTACGGGAAAAGGGAAAATCAAAAGAAAATCTAAGAATATAAATGACGGACGAAGGTTTCTGTTGTGTGCTTTCACCATATTTCCGCAGCTAAACAAACGTTCGTTCTTGAGACTGCTCGGAGAGTAAGCTTGATGACGCCGAGGAAGCTGAACCATCTTGGGACATTTTTCCTCTCAATTTCAATTCTAGAGAATTCTCGTCAATATGTGCTCCTTTTTCAGTAGAATACAAACAGACTATTTTATCAACTTTATTTTTCTCTTCAGTCTCTTGTTCATTGTAACCACATGCATAATGCCAGTAAAAATTTAATCCCATTAGTTGCAGTTAACTAGTAAGATCAGCTAATTATTTTCATTTTTGATTTTCTGTGCTGGTTCACCAACTTTTTATCGATGACCTTTCCTGTTCAGCTGTAATTTCTCTTGTCGAATTTGAAGGAAATTGAAAAAAATTTACTTTAACCATTATTATCAATGAATATGAAGTGAAAAACTTGATTTGAACCTTTCATATCGAGAGGTTGCCACTCTAAAAAAAAAAAACAATAACTTTTAAGGTGCTAAGTTTCTTATCCAGTTCATTTCATTTAGGTAATAATTTGAAAGGTATAATTTACAATTGAATATAATTTATAACCACTTTGTTATGATTTTGATATATTGTTCTTAATGATTTCAGTTCTGGATAGCATTTTCAATTGAAATGTTGGTATGACCAAATTTTTAGGTCATAATTTAATTTGGTTTTAAAGATTCAATTATAATTGCAATGGTTTTAGCAACATCGATATTAGAATGTTTCGATATTATTTTTTCTGAATTGTGTTCACAAACAAGGTCAAACTTTTCTTTACATATAATTAATATGCATTGCATAAGTTGTAACGTATTGTACCATCTTGTGAACCCGTTATTAGAACTGTTATTTAAATTTGGCTGCATAAGCTTTTCTAGTAGCTTCTTATATCGAGTAGGATAGCTATAGTGTGATTGATATGAGTTTCAAAAGCTCAACACTTTGTTAAAACATTTCCTACCGAATTTATAGGTCAAAAACCTAATCATGTTATTTTGGAGCTCAAGTATAGTACAATATCGCGCTTAAGGAGAGGGTCTAGCGGGGGAGGGAATTAAGGTTTGAAGATGTCATGATGATGATAATGATGGATGATATATATATATATATATATATACGGTGTTATATATATAGATATTAATATATATATATATATATATAATATAAATATATATAATTAATATATATATATATATATATGATTATATATATATATATAATATATATATATGATATATAATATATATTTATATGTATTATATTATATTATATATATTACAGTGGCGCTTATCCAGGGGCCATGCCCCCCCCTTAAATTTTCTAGAGACCACTAAAAAATTTTTAAAGTATCATATCCGTTAATAAATATAAAGTGCAAAGGTTAAATTAATTTTATTACAATTATCATCTTTTCGCTGTCAGGGAACAAATCTCGTAAGTCCTTTAGTTAAAAACTAAACTTTGAAACTATCAGAGAAAATGAACATTAGAAATTTTAGCAGATTTTTGAAGAATGTGTAAGCATATCAGAGCTGGGTATTGAAATTGCTATACTAAGTTACCAAGAATTTAACAAGTGCGCAACAAATAAAAACCCAACATTCCTACTTCCGACCGACGACAAACTTTTTATTGTACATACAGTTTATTATACATTTTTGGAAGATTTTAATATCAGCCATTAAGAGAGAGAGGTTTTTAAATCATGAAAGAAATTTTATTTCTTTCCATTGCATTGTCATACCGACACAGATGCTAATGTGTTGCCATTATGAGAAAGATAAAAAAGATTGTGTAACATTTTTTACAAGGAAGACCTCGAAATCTCGAACGCCTAATAGAAGATTTAGTAAAAGCGAATGGGATTTATGGAAGTGAAATGGCATCACAGCACAGAATCATCCCAAAAAAAAAAACAGCCAATTTGGCATAGTCATTAGTCCGCAAGCGCACAATTTTTCAAAATATTTACATCTTGTTGCAAAGACTGGCAATTTTTGTCCCGTTGGTTTCTACGCTCAGTAGAAAGAAGCTTTCAAACATTAAAAGACTTCTGATAAGCTACTTGAGAAATACTTTTGGAGATGAAGACTTTACTTGGACTTGCCTCCATCTTACATTACAGCTAAATATTAACATAAAACTGAAGATGTTATATCTCGGATTTGGCTCACTCTCATGCCGGCGATTAAAGTTAACAATTCAGGTAAGATGATTTTAGGTAATTCTATATAAAAATACTCCCATTTTTCTTAGAAATTTAATAATTGCGTCCTTTCCACTTATATATATAATATATAATATATATATGATATATAATAGATAATAAATATAAGTATATATATTATATATATAATATATATTATATATATATATATATATATATATATATATATATATAATATATATTATATATATATATATATATTTAATATAGATATAAGAAACGATTTTTGTCTGGCCCCCGAAAAAAAATTTCTTGGATACCGCCACTGTATATATATATATATATATATAATATCATATAATATATATATATATATATATATATATAATATATATATATATATATATATATATATATATATATTATTTATACTATATTATATATATATATATTATATTATATATATTATGTAATATAGATTATATATATATTATAATATAATATGTTGTGTTGTGTGTGTCAGTGTCAAAATTGTGGTGTTGTGTGTGTTGTGTCGTGTGTGTGTATGTGTGCAGTGTTCACTCCTGCGACATGGGAAAGGAACAAAACATACGTAAAACAATCAAATATTTTTAATTTTTATTTTTTTTTATTAATTTAATAAACAATAATAATAATTTAATTATAATAAGTAAAAATAATAAAATAATAATAATAATTAATAATAATAATAATGAATAATAATAATAATAATAAAATTAATAATATAATAATAATAATAATAATAATAATAATAATAATAATAATAATAATAATAATAATAATAATAATAATAATAATAATAATAATAATAATAATAATAATAATAATAATAATAATAATAATTATTATTATTATATTATTATTATTATATTATTATTATTATATTATTATATTATTATTATTATATTTATATTATTATTGTTATTATTATTATTATTATTATTATTATTATTATTATTATTATTATTATTATTATTATTATTATTATTATTATTATTATTATTATTATTATTATTATTTTAACATAAAGTATTGGAAAACTTTATCATTCTTTATTTAGTCAAATTTGCAAATAAAATAATTATTACTAAAATTTATTACATAGTGAAATTTGGTGCATTAAATTCCATTAAAGAATCCTTCATGATTTTTTTTAATGAAAAGAAGAGGATTCATATTGTGTTCGTTTTTGTTTTTTAATTCTCTCTTATCCCAAATATGAAGAGACCGTTTAGAATTGGCTAATCTCACAGAGAAACATTTACTTTCATCTTTAAGGGAGTGAGCTACTTCTAGAAATTTTATGAATTCAGACTCACGAAAACGGTTGACAGCTGAACATTTATCTTTTCCAGGGACGGAAGGCTGTACAAAAAGTGTGAATGGATGAATCCATGCAAATTTCGTACCTTTAATATATATATATACTATTATATTATATATATATATATATATATATATTATTATATGATATATATACTATATATATATATATATAAATATTAATATATATATTATATATATATATATAATATATATATAATATATATGGAAAACCATGAATACACGGAAAATCTATGATAGATCTAATGATAATGTATAATGATAAGAGTGGTGCTCATGGATGTTAAAAGAATGCCCACAGTGTTCTCTTGGATTCGGGCACCCAAAGAGACTATATGGTGGGGGAAGAATATGATTGGAGCAAAGGAAGAAAACCGAAGAAAGTAACCAGAGACCGAATTGTTTTGAAAAATTAAAGGATTAAAACCACAAGTAGAAGATTTCAACAACAAACTAGTTTGAAGAAAATATGAAGAAATCTCAGAAACTGTGGAACGAACAGAGGAAGGCTGGAGAGATTTCAGAGAAGGTGTGGATCAGGTTGCATGAGAAGTGACTGGAACAAAAAAGATAAGTAGTGTAATAAGGAAAAAGACGGTTTGGTGGAATGGGGAAGTGAAAGACGTAGTAAAAGTAAAAAACAGGAAATACCGTTTAAGGATGAAGACAAGGACAAAGGAAAATAGCCCAAATTATGTTCTGGCGAGAAACCAACAGAAGTAGTGAGAAATACTACGGTGACGGAAAACATCAATTTTGTTCATGTTGGGAAAAGGATTAGGAGGAGAATTGGAGGATGATTGAGCAGAGGGGAGCACTAGCAGTTTGATATATGGAATGGCTAAAGAGATTAAGAACAAAAGGATGAACCTTAACACGAATGTGATGTATTCAACAAAGAGATGAGAGAACCAAGTAGTAGTGGGTGGATTAATGAAAAGTCGGAGGAAATATGGAAGAGAATATTTGATGAATTATAAATGTGGAGGACGACTAGGAATATGAGAGGAAGAGAAAGAACCCACAAATAGTCGCACCGAGGACGCAAGATTACTTGGAACCGATACATGGCGAGGAAGGGAGACAAGCTATAAGAGCCTTTAAATAATGGAAAGAGACCAGGAATCGATGGGATGAATAATGAAATACTTCAAAACAGGGAGAAGGTTAATGTGGCATGGATGACAGAGATTAATAAATATGTAAAGGAGCGAGAAAGAACCTGACCGTCTCAGGATTTGGAAGAAAAGCAGGGATGGCACGAAATATGCCCAATACATTAAAAAGGAGATAGAAGAGTGTCAGAATTACATAGAGGAATAGTGCTGCTATTGAGCGCATATAAAATATACGAGAGGATAATAGAGAAAAGACTCCGGAGAGAATTAGAGGGAAAGATCGGAGAGTGGCAACATGGATTCAGGGCAACCATAATTGACGATATTCTCTTTAAAAATGTAGTGGAAAAGACATAGAATAGAATAAGATAGCATATATCACATTTATAAATCTAGAGAAAGCTTTTGATAGAGTGTTAATAGAATACAAAGAGAAGAAAATGGAATGGATAGTGATGGAGGATCCTGCATATGGGAAAAAATTTAAATAAGGCTGAAAAAGGTAATAAAGGAATATGAATGAAAACCCATAAACACGGTTAGAACTGAGATTGGAAGGAAGAGAATGGTTTTGAAAACGAAGACTGGAGTTAAGGGCAGGCGCAGTGTGCTTGTCCCCTTGTACTTTTTGCTTTATATTTGGGACAACTGCTTTAAGAGGGACATGTGTGGAGAGGGTAGGGAATTACACCTTTGATCGTGGACTACGCGGCTTGTGTGAACAAAGAGAAACAGCATGAACTCTAAGCTGCTGTAAATTCTTGGAATGAAGTTATGACGAGGTGCTGTAAATTCTTGGAATGAAGTTATGATGAGGTGGGGAATGAAAATAAACAGGGAGGAGGCGGAGATAATGGCGAGATATTCGAAACAGGGGAACACGCGGAGAAATGGATAGAGGATATTCAGTTGAAACCGGCGACCAACAAACAGTGGATTCAAATATCTAGGAGTGATTTTTATGATGGTGAGAAAAGTTGGATAGATGCAGAATTGAGGGAAAGAATAACGAAATTTTGGAATGTTGTACCCGTTGATGACCCGCTTTGAAGACGCAGAGAGGGAGTTTCAGTTAGAGGTAAAGTGACAATATATACAACCATCCTACGACCAATATTACTATACGGGTCGGAATGTTGGATACTAAATACGATACAGTAAGAGTGAAATAGAAGCTGCGGGACAACATGCCAGTGTTGAGGATTAATTAGGAGGAATAACGTTTGAGGACAGAGTAAGGACGTTGAAGCCAATAAAGAGAAGAGCAGAGTCCGCCAATAATTAATATATTGAGAGAAACCAGCTGAGATGGTTTGGCATGTGAGGAGGAATAGAGGACTTTAGTACTCCCCCATCGAAGATTACTTAATTTGGAGACCTATGGTAGCGAGAGCAGTGGGGAAAACCGAGAAAAGATGGAAGGATGCTGTGAAAGAGGCGATTGTGATGAGGGGAAGAAATCGATGGAGAATGTGGAAAGATCAGCAGCCTACTTCCGAAGACCGGGATGCCTTGAACATGTTCTACCTTAACACGGATGGATGGGATGTGATGAAAAGGTTGTTATATATATTATATAATTATAATATATATATATATATATAATATATATTATATATTATATATATATATTTATAATATATATAATAATATATATATATATAATTATATTATATTTAATATATATATATATCTATATATTATATAATAGGAGTGAATGATGGGGTTTTGTGAGGGGAGTATGGTTGTGGACCTGGCCCAATGGGTGAACCCTACATTGACGAGTTACCACAGTGACTGCACAAGTGTATACCGCGCATGCCGGTCATCAGCGACGCTTTAAAAACATAGCCACAAATCAAACAAAACGCGATATAACTACGCAGCTAACATGCGTACATAGCGTACGCGGTTCTGTGTGGCCACGTACGGTGTTCTATAAAGGGAATTATATTTCCCACGCATTACGCAATGCAAATATATCGTACATTGTTAAAGTAGCTCTCTGTGTGGTTTTATAACAGTTCAAAAACACTTACAATTAAGAAAGTGGGAATAATCTCTGAAACTTTCTGGAGGTATTGTTGCTCCCTTTCCTTCGCATATATCAACAGCTTTTTGATATTCAGTAACCTTCTGTTTTACTGAGATGTAACATCTACCAAGTTTTGGACCAGGACAGTAGACTCCTTCTTTATCCTCACAATCTTTTTTAGCTTTATAAATAGGAAAAAAATCAACATACATTCTATTTAAATTATTTATTTTTATTACATAACCAATATATTTAATAAAATATATTTAATAAAATAGCTAAAATTTTCTTAAATGGATATTATACCTACTTAAATCAGCCGAAAAGACTCCTCCGAGAATGAAACCAGCAATTATAATCCCTTTCAACATCTGAAAAGAATTTTATAAACCTAAAATCATGTTTGCGATTTAGAAAGAGAGAATGAGTAATGGAATTTATTATGGAATGTAATAGGAGAA
>JABUQX010095717.1:15000-45000 GCA_015478945.1 Trachelipus rathkii
TGTGTACTGCATAGTTTATGGGCTCGTAGGAATAGATTACTTAAAACTGCAACTTTTGTAGATATATCGTGGGATGAAAACCAGTGAATATACGTAGGGTTTGAAGTTGGTTTACGGTAAAGTTTAAATCATATATATATATATATAAATATAATATATATATATATATATATATTATATATTATATATATATATATATATATATAATATATATTTATATTATATATATATATATATATATATATATATATATATATATATATATATATATATATATATATATTAATATTATATTATATATATATAATAATATAAATTCCTTTTTAATGGGGCAGAATAAAATGAATTGTTTTTGTTGTTTTTCATACTATATTGTTATTATATGATACTAACAATAATTTCATTGTGTATAAACAGGATCAAAAAATTTTAAATAAAAAAAAAGGTAATTATTTAATAACACCGTATCTTTTCACGAATCTTACGTTTGGTAGCGCCCGTGACACAGTGTCGTTTCGGGATATTTTCTGAACAGCAAAAATCTTCCCAGAAAAGTGTTACGGCAAAGTTTGATTCAGGTAGTTACGGTCGCAAAAATTTATTGCCCTCGTCGAATCAATATTAGGGTTAGGTTTGTTTTACTGGATTGTCGATCCATATTGGTTAGGAAGCGGTTTACTTCCCTCTAAGTTCAGGTTATGATATGTTTTGTTATTTATTTACAAAATCTATATATGAAATTCAAGACCTGTGTTAATGAACGATTTTACTCAACAAACATTAATTTTTACCCTACCTTGATTTTTTCACTCGGTTAGCTCATAAAACCTTTTTCTTTTTCATGCAAAACTACGTTTTGACTAGTATCATATACTACTAATATATGAAAAAATAAAAAAAAAAAAAAAAACAATTATCCGCACCATGAACCGGATAAGGTCTTATATATATATAAATATATATATATATATTATATATATATTTAAATATATATATATATATAGAGTACTTTACCTGTAGGTATTTACCTTGTGGATTTAATCCTTTGGTATTGATGTAGTTATGATATTATATATCGTAGATATTATCACACTCATTAATTTTCCAAGCATTTAATATTTTCTGAAAGTGATTTTACTATTGGCTCCTTTGGTATATATATATATAATTATGTATATTATAGTTAATAATAAAGTTATGTTTAAAATTGCCTTCTATTTAATTGTTTTAACATAAGTTTGTTTTATATCAAATCGTTAGTTAAAGTAGCTAATTAATTACCAGTAATAGATAGATAGACTAATATATAATAATACACATTACGATGTCCGGTGTCAATGACAGTGTTGGGAAAGAGACTTTTGAATCGTAAGCATATAGTGATCGCGATGTTTTAAATTCCTTTAATAATTCTAGTCTTAGCAGTATTCTAGTTGGCTAGCGAAGATGATGAAGATAGTGAATCAATGTATTTATCTATACATGTGTGTTGTTTCGTAGAACGTGCTCTTGTTGATAAGTAGATGTCGTTGTTTTGGGCCTAACCTTTTTTTTAAAAATCGACTTTTCATATTCCTTAAATTTTTATAAAAGTTTGTGTGTGTGGTGCTGTTTTCGCTTTGTGCATAGTATTGTGTGTGTTTGAATGTTGCTTGTGTAGTTCTATTGTGTGTTAAGACCATAAATGTTAAGTTAAAAGCAGTTTAAAAGTGGAGATAAAGTCCGCCCTTCTCTGAATATTAAATATAAGAGTATATTTAGAAGGACCGGCCGCATGGTGGCTCTTTCAGACAGATAGGGTCTTGGATTGTCTTATATTGCGTTAGGGTTTCAGTATATCGCTGAGGTTCGCTTCAGTGAGTAGTAGCCCGTAGGAAATGTGTTCTGTGGTTGTAGTGGTTGATGGTTGCAATCCTTTAGGCCGTTTCTCTCTTCATATAAGTAAGGTTCCAGTAGTTCTGTGGAAATAATAAAATTCCGAATCTATAGTAGTTAACGGTGTTCCCAATCTCAGGTAATATTATACATATGTTTCTTGGAATTACAAAATTGATGTAATATAAATAATATAAATATTAAAATTATATAACCAAATTTTAAAATTTATATATTAAATGTTTTAAAATATATAGATAAATAAACCGATAAATTATAAGTAAATATTATGAAAATAAATGATCAAAAATGATAGTTAAACTAAGAAAATATAAATTTTAATCAATTAATTTCAATAAATTATAATTTAAAAATGTTTTAAAAGTTTAATTTAATATTTACTTTTAAATAACCAACATTCAATCATTATATTATTATTCCAGAAATTCCTAATGTCAAAACCAAATTAGCAAATGGAAATATTTTAACTTGATAATAATTAAATGGTACAACAATAAACACCTAAGAAAGTTTTTTATTCCTCAGTTTACTTCCTCAGAAACTATCTTCACCAATTTTAAAACTTTTCTTCATAGGCTACGTTATTTTAGCGAGCGTACTCTAGGTCAAAGAGTGCTTTCATCCTCTTTAAAACTTATGAACTCACGTTGACATATATATATAAGATCTAGAGAGAGAAGAGCCAACTTCTTGGTCTTATTAAAACTAAGGATTTTCGGTGAATATTTGAAATGAATCAGTAAAATAAGTATTGTAGATAATGTAATCGTTTCATAATATACTTTCTTTAAAATGAAGCGCTTTCGTTTTATAATTTTTAAATGTTTTTTGATAAGAGTAATTTTAAAATTGTTGAGCTGGAGTTGGAGGCCAATATTTTAAAATAATGAAGGTTGTGCAGTCTTGATTCTAACTCAATCTACAGACCGTGCATTTATCGACGCTCCCCGCTATGAGCTTGAAAGTCATTTCAAGGAGATATATCTTGATATACTTGGTATATATTGAGTGAAATCATAATTATGTAACTGGATTATCTATATTCTAGAGATAAGGATCTATAAATACGGGATAAATACCACAATTTATTTGACTATAATATAATATTTAAATAATTTATATATAATTATATCTATCGATATATAAAATCATATTTAAATTAACATTAACTATATTAATAATTATAAATTAATTAATGTTATTTAATAAAAAAAACAAAACGCTAATATAATAATATTAACATTCTTATACCTGGACTTTAACAATTTTTTTTATAGTCCATTACCATACTTTCTGTTTCCACAAAGACTTGGTCCGCTAACAACCTGAAAATCCCTATTAAAGGAAAAGAGTAAGGTGGCCCTGAATCATAAGAGTGCACCAGAGAAACCACCCCGAAAGATTAGTAGTAGAAGCATGGTGCCAGCTCGAAAAGAAGTGCGTTCACGCCCATCCCTTTTACCCGCCCCGCCACTTATCCCTTAACGCGCCCATACAAGTTAGCTGAAACCACTCGTCGCTTGTCAGCATAAAATCCACCCTAGCGAGCTTCACATGGTAAAAAGACCGCGACATACTGACACACATCCCAACAAAATCCCCTATGGCATTCGTTCAGTGTAGGGTTCATCCCTTGTCCCATGTAGTAGGGCCCCAAAACAACCATAACGCTCCAGCTCACAAAAAATCCCCGCCATCCTTTTACTGCCCATATATAAATGCAGACCTTATACTCCTCAGTCGCCTCCTGTCTCGAAAACTTACAATCTACTCCGACTCATTTTTCTAGTTACGACTTTACTGTAATACTCTTCCCATCCAATCCCCTAATTATTCTTGTCGGTCCACCTGCCCGATTCCTCTCGTCGGGGATTTCCCACACACACACACCACTTACATTCGCTTAACCAACCGACTATTATCGATCCTTTTCCTTTCCACATGACCAACCTATCTCAGCCGTACTTTCAAAGTTCTCTACTAAATCTATCATTAACTTTCTTCACACACAACAATTAGCTCCCTCATATAAGTGACGTTACAATTTCTCTCATTTTACTTAAGTGCTAATCGTCACACCTAATTGCCGCAACCTAAAAATGTTGGTTCTAGTCTGAAGCCACGGTGTGATATACGTTGCTAAAACTCACTATTATCCTCTATATTCTACAGGCCCAATCTAATCATACCTAATGCCTTATATATTAACTATACACACATAACAAACAGTGGCTCACATCGCTCTTTCTACTGTAAGTACCTCCAACTAGCACACTCAAGAACTCATCCCCCCGAGTTCCCCAGTTTATAACACATTCCACCAACGATTTTTAATTTCACCATCCACCCTTCCTGCCAATTCAGTACAACTTTAATATCCTCCCAAACTAAACACTCACACTCCATTTCCCATTTCATCCCATTTAACCAACTTACAATCATCCAACATATATCCTAAATACCCCTCCTCTCCTAAACTCAGGACACTAGTGGTCCCCCCTAACATTCTTGCACACTTCGTACCACCATCTAACATAAGCTTCACACCGAGGACTGTCCTCCACTCACAAAGCTAAATACCTATAACTTATAACGCGTTCTTATCTAAGTTTACCTTACATAACCCCCTTCTCATTATTCTTTACACAATTGCACTACTAAATACTCATCTCCCCACCCGTTAATCCTCTCCAAACTTTCTTCAGTATTTCACCACAACAAAACGAATTCATATTAATACTCTCCCGGATGAGTGAATAGGTATCCTAAAAGCCCCACACGATCACCCTCCCCTATAAGCGAGCCGCGAAGAAAACCCCCATACCCGCAGCGTCGTCTTTCCATGATAGTGCTCTAATGATTCCTCCCCTAACCCACCATCTTTTCGCTTGACCAGCGCCCACCTGCTTAATTCTTTCATAGACGCATACCCCTTGATAAACCGCAGCAATCCGGGAATTCCCTCAGCAGGATTACGGGGTCTAATATAATCCTGATACGCCTTTATTGCTTACTTTTCCGGCGAATTATAATGCCCCTTCTTCCTGCTCCCGTCCACATCAAAGACTCTAACCCACTCTTGATGCCGATGACTCGACCCTTCACTCTTGAGATAACTCACTATTCAAATATACTGCTGTGCGCTTCTGTGGTTACATCTAAGAATCTGAAAGCTCTCTCTTTCTTAATAACACTTTCCGATTCATATTCTCGCTGATCTTGGATATATCTAGATATTTTTTCCGATTGGTGGTCTCCGAGTCTCTAACCTTGTGTACAAAGGTACTATTCTTTGAGAAAACTCAACTTCTACAATAGATCTACACCGTACCTCTAATTAAAAACACTTCCCAATCTTCCTATCTCTTTCGACGGTTCTCTGTCGTCTCCTGTTGCGCAAATATATAAGTTAACATATCCCTTGCGGCTTAACTATACTAAATCAAATAAATAAGTCATGTCTTGCGTTTTTATGAAACCTTATTAATATGATATTAACTTTTTTGCTTAGAGGTCGTGCTGCTTCTCAGATTATGATTAATCTGGCGTTCATTCTTTTTAGTATTCTGCGAGACTTTTTTTCCTTCTTCTCAGTTTCACTCCAGCATTATACTTAAGGGTGCGATATCGATTCCGTCCACATTGTATGGATAGTGTAAGCGTTGTCATGTTCATATCTGGGTGATGATTGAGGTGAAGCTGGTGTGTTATAGGATTTCTAGCGGCTGAACTTGTTGAACAGATGAGGTCGAGTCATTTAAATGACTCTATATAATGAGTACATTGTATATATAAAACTGTTCTCTTTTTTGTGACTTCCTAGATTTGCTTCACATTGTGAACCATCTTTATATTGGCTTAATGCTTATTCCGTCTCTCGGTCTCGCTGAATAATTTTGACGGGCTATGCAACTGTAGCTCTTTTTTTATATATGTAACCCAGCGGCAGGTTTTATTATACAGAAGAGGGAATTCTTAGCGCACATTTGCGCGATACTTTAAACGAGTACCATCCCCTTCTACGAACTGGCTATTCACGTCGCTAGCAAACTCATAATGGAAGAAGAGGTGTGGTGTGTTGATTATTACTTGTGCTCTCTAAGTGAAGACAGCTCATATTTGTGATACGTTATAGATTTTAATGCTCCCAATTGTGCCAGGCGTTAGTTTCGCTGCGGTGCATGCCGTCTTTCCCTGCCCATACCATCACCTTGTTTCTGATGGTGTAAACTTTCTTACTATTCTCTCTAATAACAGTGGACTGTAAGATTTCCTGCCAATCAACTGCCAATTAATTCTTACTCACCCTCAGTCCTCTCAAAGACCTGCGGTCTGTGCCTTCCAGTATTAACCTAGAGGCTGTTTTTAAATTTAGAAACGCTAGCGGGAGAAGTAGTATGGTCTGTGTATCTTGCATAACTACTCTCCCGATTCTCCTCCAATTTCGGAATGATGGTGCTATTCTAGCCCATGTAGTGTAGTTTAAGAGTTAGTTGAACTAATCATGTATAAAATAAAAATATATATTATATATATATATATATTTAATAGATTATATATATATATAATTATATATTAAATATATATATATATATATATATATTATATTAATTAATATATTATTATATATTATATATTAATATATATTATTATATATATAGTATATATATATATATATATAAATATTATTACCACTAGATTATTGCATGGGATAGATATATGATAATAACTTCCTTAAGAATTAAATATTTGTACAAAATTGGCATTATCTTTTACACAAAGAGAGGAACATAACCACACACAAAGTGTTCTCCTGCTTGTTATTCCTATTTCAGAAGTCTGTTAGCGTATACCAACACCAAATATATTCACTATTAACCATGGCGCGTATGACCGTCCAAGGTTCTCCACTATTAAATCTCTATCTCTAATACGCCTTTCTCAAATTTCTTTTCTTTGATCTCTCTGGCTCTCATATTCCATTATAATATCCTTGATGACAATGTTTATGATCCCGTTACTCTTCTCTCCCCTACGAGTAATTTCTACATGTTCATTTCGTTTTCCAGTGATAATAATCTTGGAATACATCGACAATTAGATCTTACATGATCCTATCTTACTTAAACGCAGTCGGGTTTGTTCTACCGAAACTATCCTAAGTAAACACATTTCAGTATCACTCGGTAAAAAATTCACATACTTTGCAGAGAGAACAATAAATAATCTCTCGGCCATGCTATTTTTATAACTTACTTTCACAAAAAAAAATATATAAAGTATAAAATCAATAAGGTTATGACTCTCATACACAAATGTACTTAATGACTTTAAAGGTATGTTTACCGCTGAATCCAAATCTGAATTGTCCAGAATTTTATTTTTAGTACATTGTTGTATACACACAATGGTTTTGTTGAATACTATTTTTTAAATGCTTTTTAGACTTTTTATCTTGTATATACTATGTAAGTTCAGTATGTTTTAGGAACAGCATAATATATTCCTTATTTAAATTGGTTATTAAACAAATAATAGTATACTTTATTTCACTTTGTTATAAACAAATATATATATTTTTTTATTAAAAAAATTGATTTGAATTATCCAATCCTCATTTTAGCTATTTTAAAAGACCATGCTACAACATTCATCAATCGTTTGACAGGTTTTCATTCTAATAGTATCTGAATTTCTTTTAGAAAGTTAATTATTGTGTACGTACCTAAAAAAATCCATATATTAGGGTGGGCAGCTCCAATCGTTTTCTTGAGCTGATTGTGAAAGCTCTCTACAGCGTTATTTGTCCTATCTACTCGTTTATAAACGCTGATTATTGAAGGTCCCACACCTTCCACCCATACTCTTTTTATGTAGAATAAAATTTGATGTAGCTGGTAAAATTAATTTGTTTGATAAATTAATGATTACATAAAACTATTTTTTAATTAAAGTAATTACAAAGTAAATGTTTCTTTCTCAAGTATTTTTGAAACCTTAAAGTTTAAATAATTAAAGCGGGAATAAAATAATTAAAAAACGTTACTTACATTTCTTTTTATAACATTATCTTCTTATTATTTCAATTATTCTTATTAATTCGTCAAAGCTTTTGTCTACTTATGTCCCAAGGAAATGGGAAACTTAAGAAAGCAAGATGAAGGTAGTTTTTAAATTCTTTTTCATTAACACTTTTTATATTATTTTTTTCACGAAGGATATTACCGCCTTAAAAATGTTATATATATATAATATATATAATTATTATATATATATATTATATATATAATATAATTATTATATTATATATATTATATATATATATATTATATATATATATTCATCACCCACCTTAATTTCTTACAGGTTGTAGTGTAAGGCATTCCACATGCAAACTGGAAACATAAATCAGAAGGAAATGACGCCACTAAAAAGAAAATCTCCAGGCCTTACCCGCCCCTTTATTCTCCCCATGTGAAAATTCGGTCGCAAATCAACATTCAACCTAGGCTTCACGTTCTGACTACAAACGGAAAATCTCATAGCATCTCGTCAATGTATGGTTGGCTCCTTAAGTCCCAGCTACGCCCCAACATACCCCCTCACAATAAAACCCTGCAATTCAATATATGCACCTTCTCTTCTCGCATCTGCAAAACTTCCCATTTCTAAATCCAATCATTCCTTTACTGACATATATATAATATATATATATATATATATATAGTATATATATATATATATATATATATATATATATATATATATATATTAGTAGCAATGATCACTCGACCCAGGGTGACCAGATTTGGCCGTATATACGGTCCAAATCTGGCAACCATGGTATATTTTTAGCCTCTTTAGCTTTTTTTTTTTCAATGAAGCCAAGCAGACCCACCTTCAATCATGTGGGTTTGTCAGTTTCAAAGACTCTGTCAAACATATAGATACAGCATCCAAATCTGTACGTAACACGCATTAATTTTATGGAAGATTAAATGGCGATAATTTTTCTCAAGAGAGTCTTCTTATTGCAGGTGCGGACATGAAGATAAAACTCTGTAGATCAAATCCTAAATTCGAGCTTGGCGTGAAGTCGAAACCCAATGCACCTGCTCCTAAACTTTTCAAACTGCTCGATGCTTTCCTCTATATTATAAAGTTAAAACTGACCCTAGAGAAATTGAAAAATCTTCCGAAAACAACCACCAAGTATCCTGTCAAAAGAATTGAAACCAAGTTATTTAATTTTACACCTGGGTTATTTACCAAATATTTTGAACGGTAATCTTCCGCACACGGTGATATTCGGGCTCAATTGACAGGTAAATACGAAAAATCTCCCATTTAAATTCTAGCCTTTTGAACTTAGCATGATAGCGGAACAGGGATAGATCTTGAAGCATACGAAGAGAATAGTACCCTTTTCGCTTACGATCTTACAACCGACCTTTCAGCGGGTACAGGGTCTCATTTGAATGTCATCAAGCAGGGAGTATTAAGGCTGTCGCTCGCCTTCTCTGAAACTTTGCAAACCCCAATCACAGTCTTGGTGTATTTTTAACACCAACAGCTTATCGAGATAAACCGCAGCCGTAACATACTTTTGAATTATTGAAAGATGAACGAAGATGAAATAAAAACTTTTTAAAAATATGCCACGATTTATAGGAGTCTGCAATTAACGAATGGGATCACTGAAACTGTTGAAGGATACTAGTCTTGTATTCAACATTTCACCGCACCATATTACAAATGGATGACACTGGATTTCAGTCTGTAACGGATAGCGACGTCCTAAGGAGTAGGAGTTACTTTCATGAATATAGTTCGTTACCTAAAAATGATTATTATATAATAAAGACTAGAATTATTATGTAACAGAATGGGGGAATAGTGCCTTGAATCTATATTCGGTGACGTCGTGAAGATCCTTTATCCTTCTGAAGTTCGTCTTTACCGAGAATGAAGAATTGGTTTCTGCAATCTGGAGAGCGTAAGGTTTCGCCTACAGGTGGGTAATACGTCGCGGAACCTAGTGCTTGTTCGATTAGTCGCGGAATTCTTGATTGTGTCGTTTGATATTATATGATGCAACCTCCAATCTTCGTGACGAATTCTTTTTCAATCATATTGATCAAGGGTATTAAGGTATGGGAAAGAAAAGAAGTGTATAGAAAATAGTTTAATATGCGTTTTAATAATGAATAGACAGGGGGGATTACAAGTGAATGGTCAATTGGAATTATCTACAAAACCGGGAGTCTAGATTCACTCGATAAATCATGGAGTTTAGCCCTCAGGAAGGCTCGCAACAATGGAAAACTGGTTCGATTAGAAACTAAAAAGAGTATATTAGACACCGAAAACAAGTGTAATGCTGTGTTCATAAAAGTTTGTGCTCATATAATCTTACTTAACTTATTTATTCTGCAGTATACCCACACAAACAGAGGTATCTTCGTCTAACCTTTTGGGACAAGTTATATAATCCTTTTCTGAAGAAACAGCGACGGTAATATTCAAAGCTGTACAACCATGTTTTCTGAATGTAATTAGTATTAAATCTAAAGCCTGTGACTTTTGTTCCTCTGCTCAAGCCTAGGAATGGGACCCTAAATCGTAAATTATAGATTTAGACTCGTATGCTTAGTTCAGTGACTAAATAAGTCCAGGTAAGTAACTAGGTTACTCATTTTTTTTTCAATTGGTACCTCTTTTTGGCATTCAGGACATCTTTTGAATCCTTTTGGTGACATCTCAAATTTGTAAAAAAAAAAAAAAAAATAAATAAATATGAAATTAAAGAACTTTAAGAAAATTATAAAAATCAGGCCTCGTTTGT
Organism: Trachelipus rathkii; assembly: GCA_015478945.1. NCBI lineage: Eukaryota > Metazoa > Arthropoda > Malacostraca > Isopoda > Trachelipodidae > Trachelipus > Trachelipus rathkii. The sequence goes on from JABUQX010095717.1 coordinate 25,742, forward strand.
CCATTCAACCAATTCATCTGTCTTGGATCATTTTCTCATCATATTCAAATGAGTCGCAGAAGTCGGGGTTTTCTTAACCCGCTGGCTTCTGTTATCATCTGAAGTATTAGAAGCTGTTGGTGATCTACGCTTCCAATAAAACTGGTGACCACATGTGCAATTTTTTTTGGCGATAGGTTCCTCTTTTTGGCATTCAGGAACATCTTTTGAATCCTTTTGGTGACCTCTCAAATTTGTCAAAATATTTTTATGAAATTAAAGAACTTTATAGAACTTGCGTAATAATAAAAATCAGGCCTCGTTTATATACTCAGCCAATTCATCTGTCGTGGATCAATTTCTCTTCATATTCAAATAAGTCGTAAAAGTCAGAGTTTTTTCTCAACCCAATGTCTACTTCTGATGTTGTTACCTGAAGTATTAGAGGCTCTTGTTGGTCTACGCTTCCAATAAAACTGGTGACCACATGAGCACATTTTCTTTGCAATTGGTTCCTCTTTTTGCCATTCAGGACATATTTTGAATCCTTTTGGTGACATATCAAATATGTCAAATCTAAAATTTATGAAATTAAAGAACTTAAGTTGTAACACAAATCAGGCCTCGTTTGTCCATTCAAATAATTCATCTGTCGTGGATCACTTTCTCATCATATTCGAATGAGTCGTAGAAATCAGGTTTTTTCTTAACCCGCTGACTTCTGTTATCACCTGAAGTATTAGAAGCTGTTGATGATCTACGCTTCCAATAAAACTGGTGACGACATGTGCAAATTTTTGTTGGCAATTAGCACCTCTTTTTGGCATTCAGGACATCTTTTGAATATTTTTAGTGACATATCTCAAATTTGTCAAAAAATAATTATGAAATTATAAAACTTTAAAGAGCTTAAGTTATAACACAAATCAGGCCTCGTTTGCCACTCAACCAATTCATATGTCCTGGATCATTTTCTCATATTGGAATGGGTCGTAGAAGTCGGGTTTTTTCTTAACTCGATGGTTCCTTCTGTTAACACCTAAAGTATTAGAAGCTGTATGTTGGTCTACGCTAAAAAATAAAATGGTGAACCAACAATAGTGGACTATTTGCTTATGCACAAATAGAATAACCTACACCAATTTGCATCAGGACTTTCAACATTTTTGAATCCTTAAAATTCAGATTCAGTTATAAATTATGATCAAGAAAAAAAATTTAAGAAAAATAATAAAACATATTAAGAAATTAAAACAACTTTACGAGCAACAACAAAAAACACACAAATCAGGCCTCGCATGTCCATTCAACCAATTCATTCTGTCACTGATCTATTCTCATTTATAATCTAAAACTGAAATAGCTCTGAAGCGGAGTATATTTATTTGTCAACCTAGTAGGCTCCTTCGTTATCACCATGAAAAAGATATGATAGAAAAGCTGTTTGCGTGGTCTGCGCTAATCGCCAATAAAACATTGAGTAGAACTACTATTAGTCAATTTTTTTTAAAATTAGGTAACCTACATTTTTCCCAAAAGCCAATTGATTATGAATCTTTTTGGTGACATATGTCAAATTTGTAAAAAAACAAAAAATTTATATAGAATTGAAAGAACCTTTATAAGAACTAAACGTCCAATAATAACACAAATTAGGCACTTTAACGTTTTCCATTTGAGCCATTCATCTATCTGAGAGTATCATTTTACTCATATTCAAAAAAAAAAAAATGAAGTGCCTAAAAAGTCAGGGAGTTTAATTTTCGTTTGACACCGCTGGACCTATCTTGCTGCGGTATATCACCTGAAGTATATAAGAATACCTGTTAGAAATTGTCTATTCTAAAAATATAACTGTTAAAGTTAAAAATAAATAAACCAAATATATTGATTTAGTTATTTTTTTTATTTTTATTTTTTTTTTTTTGAACAATAAGTTTAGTAAACCATGGTTACAAGATGGCCACTATCAGGACAACTTATATTAGACCTAATTGGATTAACTCGTGATTGCTTATTATTATAATTTCACCTATGCAGAAAAACTAAACTCGCTTTAATCACAAACAACATAAATACGCACGTTCAATGAATTGCACTCCCATCTCTTACTACTTATTTTATAATATAAAAAAAATTTTAAAAAACCATATAGTAAAACTTGCCATTGTTTTATAAAATTTTAACAACCATGTTTGTTACTAATCTTTTACCTCAAATAAAAAATAATAAAACTAAGTCACGACAAAAAAAAAAAAACAAAAATAAAACGAGAAATGACAAGGGAAAAAGCGCCAACGTTATTGTTACCTCAGCAACCCGGAGTCCAGTGTTCGAATCCACTGAATGAAAGAGTAAATCTTCCTGTTGACTCATATCATTTAAAATGGGTAACATTTTAGGGAACGTGGGATGGCGACTAGTGGTTAGAGCATCGTCAGTTTACTGATTACCTACAGCAATACGCGGAGGTCCAGTGTTCGAAGCCCGCTTGAAGAGTAAATTCTTCGTGACTCATTCGTTATTAAAAATGGATGCTTTGAATTGAGTCACGAAGATTTTACTTCTTCTATCAGCAGGGATTCGAACACTGGTTTACTCTTCAGTTTAGCGAAGAGGTGACAGTATTATTAATCACGTGGGTGGGCGGTCTATGATAAGCTCACCTAGGCCACACTCACGTCCCCAAAAATAAGAACGCGCTTCTCATAGGCGTAGTATCTAAGCACCGGTTCTTCTCATTCCACTCATAATTGGCTCAGGGCTACTACAAAACCGCGCCAAAGCTTCTCCATTAATTATTTTTTTTTTTTATTTTTTTTTTTTTAGTAATTTAATTGTATTTATTTATTTAAATATTATTCTTATATCCTTTAGAAATTTTGCATATACCTATTTGATATTATAGTTAAATTAGGTGTGGATAAAACCTTATAGATTTATTCATCAATCAAAAATGACAAAATCTATCAATGTTCCTAAATTAAATCTGTAATTATAGGAAACTATTATAACATATGCTCTAAAGTTATAAGTAGTCTGGTCAATAATAAAGACACCCAGGAGGTGATACTGAAATATTCATTTCGAGAAGTGCATTTTAACCAGTTTTATATAGATCATGACTGTTGATAACGCCATATACGAAGTAATCAAGAAAATTAGTCCAGGAAAAAGTTAAAGTATTGGTTTATATGGTGCAAATGATAGTTCTAATAGAACGAGGGCATAATTTTCTTTTTGCGGTGAAACTGCTGGACAAACTTATGGTGTTTTACTAAATAGTATATAAAAACTATAATCAGATCACGATCTTTGTCACAAAATCTTTAAAATCAGCTCTCTGGCAGGTAGATGTACATGATCAGCAAAACTATCTGCGCCTAAATACTCTACGGTTCAAAATAGACAAGGTACATACAGACATGGTTTTGTCATGCCAACACAGGGGCTTGAAAAAAAATTCTTGTAACTTAAAGTTATCTTGGTTAAGTAAATAAAAACCTAATTAGATGGATAAGGAAAAAGGTGACGTTCTTTTAACATTAAATCATTCATTTTAATAGTCACAGAAGATTTTACTCCTCTCATCAGCGGAAGATTTTCTGGAAACACTGGACCTCCGCAAGTTGCTGAAAAAGTAAGTAAAAACAGTTAAAAACGGATGCTTCATAAACCAACTAGGCCATCACACGTCCCCAAAAAAGAAACGCTTCCAAAAAGCGTAGTTGATTTAACTAAGCACCAAAAACGGTTCTCTTCCCATAAAATGCTGAGTACTCAAAGCCCTGGCCCCTTGATTTATAAATATGAATGAGTCACAGAAGATAATTTTTCTCTTCATCAGCGGGATTCGAAAACCTGGAACCTCGCGTGCTTTGTATAAAAGGTAACAGTAAACCGGCGAATTATATCCACTAAGCCATACCACGCCCAAAAAAAGAAACGCTTTCAAGTCGTAGTTTTTAAAGGCACACGTTTTGCTCATTACCCATTAATTGCTGTAAGTACTCAAAAGGCCTGGCCCCCATTTAATGGGAATCTATTCACAAGAAGATTATTACTACTTCATCAGGCGGATTAAATTACAATTGCTCTCTACAGCAAAATAATTAAAACCTTAAAAATATGAACTCATTTTTTTTACACTAATTAACTGAAAATACACACTTTGATAATTATCAAATCTACAGATTTTATTTTAAACAATATCGGACATGCATTCCTTTTAGTTTTCTAATATTATGGAGGGAAGTGTTAGGAAAAAAAGTTAGTAGGGATGCCGAGGCGAGGAGGGAGCGGGATATTAGGAAAATCATTATGTGCAAGAGTTGCTTATTTCCTTCACCAATTTGTAAAATTTTCTTTAAATTTTGTTTTATTATTTTTTAGAAGTAAGATGAAAATTAAAGAATAATTATTATCAATAGTTTTATTACCCTTTACTTTTATAAAATTCATAAAGTGATGAGAAAATGGAAGACATGTTTACAAAGGTCTTCGAAAAGCATATAAAAGACAGAATCGATGCTGGGAATCATTTTGGTCTATATCCACTAAAAAGAAAATAAATTATATATTTGTCGAAGGTTTTTTTTCTGAATCTTAGATTTCTACCAACCAAAGAAAATAAATAATACAGAGGCATCGTTCATAGGTTATAAACTTCGCTCCTACCACCAATCAGCCTTCCAACTCCATACTACACAATAGTTCCGCAGAATTGAACACATTTGGATTATATAAATGTACACCTAGTAATAGGCAACTAAATTGTGTACAATAACCTTTAAAAAAAACAGGCCTCACCGTTCCATAAAAAGCAACCTTTACTTAAAATAAGAACTAACGAATGAACACCATTTTTACAGAAAGTACCTGTCATCCATATAACCATCACGTTTATTGTAACATTTGACGTTTTTGTAACACTTATCTAGTCGGGTTATTTCTTGCAGCTATACTTAAAACCGAATCCGCTCCTCAACCACTAACTACACTTCTCGCACATTCTAGTCAACATACTTACTATTAACGAACTCATGGCAGAGTGGACTCCACATAAAACGGTCAAAACAATACTACGAAAAAGAACCATCACAAAATAACTACAAGTCTACCCCCACACCCCTTACGCACGTACGTCCAGGCCCTAATCAACTTCGTCCCGTACATCAGTATAACCCTGAGCGCACCAATAATAGGACCACCTTAACCCTCACAGTTTAATTAAACAGAGCATGACAGATTTTACAGCCAAGTCTCTTCTCGACAAATGTTCTCCGTCCAAGCAAGGACAAAGCAAAGTTTCTAGTACTAATTCACAGCATCGGTTACTTTAGACAAGACATTCCCCTCACTACACGTTGTTGGATTTGGCCGAAATCTCTTGACGATAAGTTGTTTTATTCAAGTGCCTCATCTGTTCCCCTGGAACGATTGTTCTCGCGCCATGACTACATAATCCTTTAGCGAACAAATTCCCCACAAGGAAAAGTACAAACATGTCCGAGAACAACGATCAGGACCAAGACCGCCACGACGCGACGGTCACTAACCCTTCAAGCCTAATCGACTTCATTTCCTCGTGTAACAAATCACCCCGGTTAATATCAGCAGTCCAAGTTCCCACCCTCGACAGATTCCAGACGTACTAGACACGCTAGCCCACAATCAACCACATATTGTGGAAAAGGCATCAACGCTTTCTCGTTTGAAGATCTAACACTGACAGAGAAATTCACTATACGACCTCCATTAGGCTAAATCCATATCCTATTCCCACAGGGCTTGATTTACGAATAACACGCTAAAAAAAGAGAAAATCTATAACCAATAAAACAAAAGAAGACACTACAATTAAACCACTCACCAATTTTTCAAAATCGTGTAATGTGTAATGAGACCAAATACTTATGAGCAGGCGATCTGTGTGCGAGTCTATATCTGCAAATCCATAACGACCGAAGAACCACAACACCAACACAACTCGTCCGGTACAGCTCTATAGGGAACTCTAACAAATACAGCACAACAGATGAAACCAGCTCTAACATACCAGGTGTGAACTCTTCAAATGAACAGGGACGTGACCGGACGTAAAGAGTAGTTAACCACGAGCTCCTACCTAACATACGTTCTATATATGCATAATCAATTTCTTTACGTACAGACCATAGGAGCCAACAGCACACACAGCGGCTATTACCTGTAGCCAGACTCTTACCTCTCATCTCTCTCACTACTAACCCATACTATCTCTCTCTATATAATATTCTAAATCCCATACCCCTATAATTAAAAATAAACTTAACCCTCATTCACAAACCTATAATAAAACTCGCCCAATAACGCTAACACAAACCCAAGATTAAACTCAAACTCAGCTCAAGCTAATACAGTACCATAATCTCCATCCAATACGCCATCGCCACACAACACCTAAAATAATAATTATTTTTCGCTGTACTATACTATATTATATATATAATCCAAATCCTAAATAATATAAATATTCCCATACTATCAGTGATCGGGCCGCAAATCCCAGGATTCGGAATAATCGAATCCGAGAAGGGCTGATTTGGGAAATTCGGCTTCGGGACATTTTACACAACACGGAATTCCGAATTCGTGCGCAACGGAGTAATCGCAACATTCGAAAATTTTATACCACACACTGATTTGAGCCATGTCGAGCATTCGAAATCCGACATCGGAGTGCGAATCCGAATCTATGTCATCCTCTATTCTACAGTTAAGTTCGAAATAAGAGATCATAAATATAAATAATAACAGCAAAGAACAATAGAAAATATGCAACCATGATCTATAAGTCACACGACGATATGACAAATTCTCTCATCTGAGCAACAACATCAACAATGCCACATTAGAACTATTCTGTTACGAACATTTAAACACGATAGAAAACATTGAAGTTCAAAAATTACTATATTTCGGTTGTCACAAAGGCAACCGTAAAATACAATACTGAGTTTTTGAATATATTTTATATATTATTAATATCAATTCGCAACAACGCCAACGATGATTTCAACCCACACCGAGAAGGCAGTTGATTCTACATTCCCATTATATGTATCTTTCTTATAAAAACATCTAATATAATTGCAGAATATTATGGCAATATTGTTAAAACATCTTAACAATTATAAAAAAAACGAGGGATTAGGACAGGCTGGACAACCTAGATATAAAGTGGCTTTGACGAGAAGCTGTTTGCTTTAAAATAGTTCTTGAACTCCAAACATTTTGGAGTTGGAGGATTAGCATCAGACGTAAAGAGACACCGAGAATTTAGTACAATCTAATTAGCAAAGAAACACAAGCGTTTACATCACAGAGAAGACTTTGTAATTTCTTAATATTCTAGTTAAATCGTTCTTCTTTAACTCACTCTACCTAATTAATACGATTATCTTAGAATACCTTTTACAACATCTACCACATAAAAGACGAGGATAGGAGCACGGCAACTGAGACCACCTGCGTGATGTTTCCCTATGAAACGGGTAGTCGTTTTCCTAATTAAACTGTTCTTGAACCAACTTTTTTTTATCCGGTTATAGGATCAGCCTCAGTGCGCATAAAACCAGCACCGGACATCATATAAATTTCCCATTCCGCAACAAGACGTGGTTCAATCCTAGAGAGAAGGCCACGTTAATTCTTGTACCTTTCCCATACTATATGCTCTTTTTCTTTAAAACATCTCTAAAATATCCAAATGTGCGATTATCCTGAATAATGCAGATATTTTAACATCCAAATAACACACCATACTAAAGAACGAGGGAACACGACAGGTATGGCGACATCCTAGATGATGGCGCCTTGAGGGAGACTCGTTATGCTTCCCTATAACAACCATGTTCTTGAAAAGAAGCCCAACTTTTGTTGGCAGTTATAGGGATAAGACTCGTTGGAACAGCAGCCGGGGAAACGAATAAATAAGATACCATACAAATTCGCAACAGAAGGTAGGCAATTCCCAACCCGAATAATAGATAGGAATCTCGTTATTTTTTTTCAATTTTTCATGCACTCTTGTCAATATCATAATATCCTTCTCATATGTAGAAAAACATATAATTAGTCGTAAGATTTGCAAACTATATCTTTCAAAGTCAACAAGTAAATCCTTCAAAGAACGAGGAATAGGACAGGCTGGACACCTCGCGCCATGAATGTTACAGACCTGACGGAAGAGCTCGTTTGCTCCTAAACAAACAACTTATCATATGCCACCCCAACTCTTCTTTGCAGCTCTCGGAAGATAGCTCAGTCAGCTCTAAACAACCGCGGAAATTATCTTGTCCCTCATTCGCAGACACCAGGGCTAGCTTCAATCCCAGACGAGGCTCAGAGTTAATTACCCACCTATGTCCCGATCCCAAATCCATATATTACTCTCTATCACCAAACACCACTTAATACTACATTGCGTATATTATCGCACAATTACTTTAAACCACAGCCTCACCCTAAAACTAACAAAACCATCAATATATACCTCAGATTAATCCACAACATACACCACCTCATACCATATAATACCCTATACTAGATATACTAAACTATATATAAATAAATATACCTAATAACCTATACCACTCACATTATAGTGATTCTATATATACTATTAATAATCAATCTGATTCAACAGTAAATATGTACAACAAACTTGCTTCCTTATCACAATTTATGCAAAATACAAGTGTAATACAGGACACTCATACAAGTCTCCTCCGGTGAAGTACAGAAACCTCTCACTCACAAGCCTCTGCACAGGTGATTACGACTTCGTCTACAAGTGCACGACCAGTGAGTACAGACCTCCTATATAATATTTCTCTTCTCAGATATATCTGAAATATAATTTATTTCTACTCCTCTACATATTTTTATGCCATACATTTAATAATCATATTTAAATTATACAAAAACATTTACATAGTTAACAACAACTTAAAATCCAGATAAACGTATATCAAAGTATATAAACTTATAACCACCGCACCAACAAACCCATATATTACTGACCTGCCGGAATGAACACATAGACCTCGAGATATGACAATATGCCTAGGCTACTTCAGCCCAACCTACGTTTATTAACCCGCAAGTTGCTCACATAAAGCACTGTACGCCACCGTACTTTATACGAACCAAGGAAACCCATATTCAGGGCTAAGATAAGACAGCCATTCGCCACCATGCTCAGGAAATAACGTAGGAGCAGGCATTGTGAAGCGACTCTCTCAATCTCAAGAAGAGATGTTCTGAGCGCACACGACCATGAAGTCCCCGCAGCACAAAAGAAAATTCACAATGCTGACACACTCCGGATGAAATCTCCCTGGTACATCTACTTACATCAGGAACTTGGGGTGTGCCTTCTCAGTTTAAATAAATCATTAACAACCATCAGGCTCGTTAACCTCTTGACGTATCCAAATGCGCGACTTGAAGGACCGTTTTGAAGTGGAGAATATATTCCAAACACTGTATACAAAGATAACCTTTAACAATATGAGCCGGCATCATAAAAAGTAAGTGTTTGTTCAATTACGTTTCTATGCGAATGACCGCCACGTAATAGTTAACTTCACTGAATTACGCTCTAATTATCGAAGAACTAATGTTTGAAAGCATGTTTTCAATCTAACCTAACATCTAATCAAATGACGTCTTCACTGCAAGGAACAATTCCAAAGCCTAGTGGACTTCTGGAATAATGTGAAACTACTAAAAAATTTTCCATTCCAATGGCGGATGCTATAAGTGCTAGCCGTTCAATCTTTTCAGCTGAGATACTTTCAATGAGTTTGGTATCCAAATGAAAAGTAACAGCTTCACAGTTTAATTCTAAAAATTTGTTTTTAATTAAATTAGCACTGTGTCTGCGATAAGTATTTCGTTATATTTTGACAGATGTTCAGTTTATGACAAAATCATCAGGATTTAAATGTACTGCTTTTAAAAATGCATTAAGTAGATGGACTGCCACTCTGTTATTTACTTGACACTCGTCGAGGCTTGCTGCTTGCCAATTTTTCTGTTCATATATATCTTTCTCGAAACCATTCTTTTTGACACTCGAAGGAGGCACTAATAACAATTTACACACCCCTTCTTCTTTTGGGATCCGATATCCGTGGGTTTTCAACTTCGATTTCATAAATCATCCCTCATCACTTTCATGTAAGAACGATAAGCGTTATTAAAATCAATGAGATGAATAACGTCTAATGCAAGTTAATGCTTAATATTAATTTAATCTATTAATATTACCATCTCTATCATTATTATCATCTCTATTATTACTATCATCTCTATTATTATCATTTTTATCATCACTATCATTATCACCATTATCATCATTATTATCATTATCATTATTATCATTATTATCATCACTTTTATTATCATTATTATTTCCTCTATTAAAGTAATTCCTTGGATTATATTCAAACTCTGACTCTGACTCTGACTCACTAATGTTATCTAAAATTTCATCTCCTATGTTTTCATTCAATTCATTAGGGTTGAGGTCATATTCTAAATATGGGGAATTACATTCCTTAATTCTATTTATGTGTACATTCTCGTCTCTTTTTGATAGGTCAAAAATAGGTTTTATGGAGTAATTAACGGGTGAAATCATTTTTATTACTCTATATGGTCCTAGCAATCTAAACTTTAATTTATTACCTTTACCAACTCGGTAATTATCTTTTAAAAAAAACAAATCTCCTATTTCAAATTCTTTAAAGTTTTTAGACTTATAATATTTTTTTTGTTTATTTTGTCACTTTTTGTGACTTAAATAAGCTTGCTTATAAGCTTTATTTATTTTTATAATTAAGTCTTGTTTATAACTTCTCCCATTATAATGATAATTTTTAGCTGAGGATATTATATCTGATAAGGGCAATGTTGCATCTCTACCAAAAAATAAGAAGAAAGGGATTTCATTTATACTAGAATGGTAAGTGGTGTTAAGGGCTTGAGTTACAAAGGAAAAATAGTCTTCCCAATTATTAAAACAACAATTATTCAAAGCAGAAGCTAGGGCAAATTTAATACTTCTGTTACGCCTTTCTATATAGGGATTAGATTGGGCATGAAAGATAGTAGTATAGTGAACTTTACACTCATATAATTCACAGACTTCTTTAAGCAATTTTGAGTGAACTGAGTTCCGTTATCTGCAGTAATATGTAATGGGGTGGAAAATTTATTAATGTAATCTATGTGACACTTTACAATAGTTTCTTTAGCTATATTAGGTATGGGATAAGTTTGAATAAATTTTGAAAAATGATCAATTATTGAAAAGACATATTTATTTCCATTATTAGAAATAGGTAAGGGACCCCATGATATCGATACCTAACCATTTTCCTGGGGAAGTCATAGATTCATAATCTTGTAGTGGAGCTTTAATATTTTTATATGGGGAAAGGTTTTGGCAAGTTAAACAGTTTTTCATATGGACTTTAATATCTTGGGACATATTAGGCCAATAGAATAGGCTTTCGGCCCTTTTTAAGGTTTTTGGGAATCCGGAATGGAAATTTAATTCTGAATCATGAGCTGTATGTAATGCACTTTTTATTTGTGAATCTGGCGATTCTAGGGGTCACAGGTTTAAATTTAAATAGGTATCTTAAAGCTTGATGGTCTACTACAGCAGAAAACTTGTGCCCACATAGGTAAAATTCAAAGTGTTTAATTGAGTTGACTAAAGCTTCACGTTCTGTAGTACTGTAGTTTTGTTCTTGTGTAGAAAGTTTCCTTGAATAGTAAGCTATTGGTCTATCTATTCCATCTATTTCCTGAGTAAGTACTGCTGGCACTTCCAGATGCATCAGTATGAATTTTGAAATGTTTATTGAAATCTGGATGGATTAATATAGGGGAAGTCGTAAGAAATTCTTTTAATTTTCGAAAGGCGTCATCTTCTACCTCAGTCCAGATGAATTTAGAATACTTTTTAGTTAAGTTAGTTAAAGAAGCACATATCTTGGAAAAATCTTTTATAAAACGCCAAAAGTACGATGCTATTCCTATTACTCGTTTAATAGCTTTGACATTTTTGGGGGTTTCAAAATCTACTATCCCTTGTATTTTTATAGGATCTATTTGTATTCCTTTTTGCGAAATGATATGTCCTAAATATTTAACTGAATGTTGTGCGAATTTACATTTTTTTAATGAAAGTTTTAGTCCAGATTTTTGATATATTTTTAATATTTCTTCTAATTGTTCTACACGATTTTCGAATGTGGAGATTTACAAGATAAGGTCGTCCATGTATATATGACAGAACTTTCCTAATACTTCAGAAAATAAGATAGATAAAGTACGACACCAAGTAGAAGGTGCTCCCACTGAACCATAACACATTCTTACATGTTGATAACTATTGTTATCAGGACCCATAAAGCTAGTTTTATATCTATCTTCTTTTTCTATTTCTATTTGGTTGAAGCCCTTAAGGTTATCTAGGAATATGAAGTATTTTGATCCGTTAAATGATGTAAGTTTTTCATTTATTTTTGGCATTGCCATAACTTCTGTTTTTGTTACTGCATTTAGTGAACGTGCGTCAAATAGAAATCTGTTTGTTCCATCAGATTTTTTTATTAAAATTACTGGACTACACCAAGGACTGTTGGATTTCTCAATCAGTCCCAATTTAAGCATCTTGTCTATGTGTTCTTGCATTATTCCTTTTGTAGTGTAAGGGAGTCTAAATTGGGGAGTATGAATAGGTTTTGAATTTCCAGTATCTATTTTATGTTTTAATAATTTACAAAACCCTATATCGTCTGTAGTTTGAGCAAAAGCATCTTTATTTCTATTTAGTATCTCAATTATTTGCATTTGTTGCTTAATTTCTAAATTTAAGTTGGTTAAATCATAGGTTTTTTCTTTATTAATTATATCTGGGATATTGATCTCATGCTCTTCCACTGGGTAAATATCTCCTATTAATTCTTTTTTATTAATACTACTTCATGATCTAAGTAATTAACTACAGTATAAGGGGTTTGGAGATTAACATAGGCTAAGGTGTTTCCCATTCCTTCCATTCACAATTGGGTTTTTTAGGGGGCTCAAGCCGTCGGGGGACAGAGGGGGGGAACCTCCGTCGTCCACCGGGAGTAGAGACCCCGGACCCTGCCATCTTTGTGGTCTAGGCATAGTGTAAGATATACATTTATGATTTTAAGTTAGTAAACAAAGAACATTAATGTGATGTAATAAGGACAACTAAAAATATTGGGAACGGGGGAAGAACAGGGTGAAAACCTGGTGATGTCGCCTTGACGGGAGGTCGTTCGCTTAAAGCTGTTCTTGAATCTAACTTTTTTGGGTTAGAGGATGGCTCAGTGGGTAGAGCATCGAGTATATCATTCTTAGTCGCAACATGCGGTGGTTCGATCCTTGTCCAAAGATCAGAAGATCGTTTTCATAAGATCGACATCTATCACACAACCATACACATTTCTCTAATACAGTCACTTCTTTTTAAAAATGATATAAAATGATAAAATAATAACTTATTAAATGAAAAATATATTATTAAAATAGAAGTCGAGAACATGTTTTATTATTCTGTATAAATGATTACAAGTAAATAAAATAAAAATGTTTACCATATATGCACGTTATCTGTGAATAAACCCTGTTTGGTTCGGTTTAAGAAAACGTAATATGTTTTATGGGTAACTCTACTCAAAAACACTTCTTTAATTAAATAGCGGCCGCTATAGCAAGGAGGCAGCAGCAGCAGGCGAGCAGCGTTAAGGCGTTATATGCAGCAGCATATAAGTATATATGCTGCTGCTGCTGCTAAGGCATATGTTGCTGTTATAGCAAGGTATGTTGCTACAGCAGCAGCATATTATAAGCAAGGTTATATATGTTAAGGCTAAGTATATACACATCACAGCAGGGCACCGTTAATGAGAAAGCTAACGCCGTTAATTTAATCGTTAACAAAAAATTAACGGCGTTAATCATTAAAGCGTTTATCGGTAAAGAACTTAACGGTAGCGTTATCGCTAACCGCCTGCAAAAATATGCAGTGGAATAGTAATAATTGTTAAATTTCTTTTATTATGATTGAAGATAATTCAAATTATTTTTAATGAAAATTATATTTATATATATATATATATGTTATATATATATATATATAGTAGTTATATATAGCAGTATATATATATATATGTTATATGTTGTTGTTATATATATATATATATATTAGTTATAAGGTTATATATATATATATATATATATATATATATATATATATGATTCGGATGTCATTCGAGTGGGGAAGCAGTGGAAACCAGAGGGGATGCGAGAAAGAGAATGGTCAGGGAAGAGATTTAAAGAAGGAAAGTCTGAAAAGACTTACTGGAGAGAAAACAAAATTCGAAGAGTCAACCCGTTGAAGTACTCTGATCTTTTTTTCAGGGAGAGAGAGGATGTTATCATTCCGGGTGCAACTCTAACTACCAAAGGGAAAAATACTGAAATAATAAAGCAAAATTTTTAGATTAAATTAAATTAATCTCATTTGAAATCTGGGATGGAGGGGCTACAAATTTTTTTCTCAACTTTTTTTTCTTTTTGGTAGTTTTGGAATATTAAATATAAAAACAATAATAAAAGAAGAAATTTAAAATATTAATTTGTGCAGGTGAAGCTGCTTTGTTTGAGGTCGAGTCATAATGTGAAGAATATGTTCAAAATTCTCTTCCTCTGCTGTCAAGGGGCTGAAAACCAGGGATAATTTCTACGAATCAGGTACAGTTACCACCACCACCACCTTGCAACCATGCTGTAGGTATATATATTTGTTATATATATACAGTTAATATATATATTTATATATATATATATATATATATATATATATATATATATATATATATATATATATATGTGTTGTAGTTAAGAGATAGGGTGGGTAGGCATTGTCTATTTTATTTTTAAGAACAATTAATAATTAAGAAAACAAATAAAAAATAAAAAATATAAAAAAATGTTAATTTAATAAGAAACCATAAGAAAACTTAATCTACAAATCTTAAAGAAATATATATAACCAAAATTTATGCTTTTGCCTCCCTTATCCACTGGTTAACTTGCATTAGAACATCGGCGTAGCTGGAATAGAAATAAATCCTATCCCGTCAATGTATTAAAGAGAGGCAAGCCTCCTACTCGTCGATCGTACTCTCCGTGCCATAAATAGGTTTCTTTTTTAATTTTCTATATAATTTATATATAGTATATATATATGCATAGCAGTATATATATATATATATATATATATATATATATATAGTATATATATATATTTATATATATATATATATATATATATATCAAAGTTTACCCTTAATATGGTAAACTTTCTTCTGCTCTGGTAACTTAATAATATAGAACTCATATATATATATATATATTGGTTATTATATATATATAATATATAGCAGTTGTTATTACATATATATATATTGTTACTATATATATATATTTAGCAGTTATATTATATACATACTTATATGTATATAGCAGTTATATATATATATGTTATTATATATATATTATGTTATATATATATATATATATATATATATATATATATATATATATATATCTTGCCCACCCATGTGAAAACATTCATCCAACATTACTGGATATATATATATATATAGTATATATATATATATGTTATATATATATATATATATACATATATATATTATGCCATATATATATATAGTATATATATATAAGAAGAAGCAAGTTCAGATAACGAACAAAAAGAAGCACGACTCACAACAGGTGTAACAGTGCCTTCATCTATTTTTCTTCATGAACCAATAAGAAATGAGAATGCAGCATAAGAAAACATGTTAAACATTACCAAACTGGATAATAAAGCAGCACACCATTTTGGCCCTCACCTAAAAATGGACATGTAAAATTCGTACTAGACAATTTGATGTGGGGATGCTAAACCGCAGTTTGACCTCTAAAACGTCATTTTTTGGTGTTTTTCTGTGTCAGTATTTCTTTTCAGAAACCACTTGACATTTTTCGTATCAAATTTACAATTTTTTTTCGAAATGACTTTCAAACTTAGTAATGGGTTCCATTGATGCAAATGCACCTTATTAGTTTTTTTGATGGAAAAATTGTGCTCAGCAATGAATTTCTAAAACCTACTTTTTTTTTTTTTTTTTAATTATACACAATTTTCCAAAAAATCGTAACTAATATGCGCATTTTTGCGTGGTCCACATCTATTTATTTTTCAAGTTTGATCCTTTCGAAAAAATTGTAGAAGCTGATACGAAAAATGTCGTAATTAGGTCTGAAAAAATGAAACGCCGAAACAATGACTACAGACACCGAAAAACACCCGAAAATGACGTCTTAGAGGTAAAAAAAAGCTGTAGTTTGCTGTTTTCCCCATCAAAATTGTCTGAAAATTACGATTTTTATGTCCATTTTTAGGGGGGGTTAAAATGGGGTCCCATAATATTGGATCCTCCCTTTAATTAATTAAAATTAATTAACTGGATAATAACCGTTTAAGAATAAACACACATTTTTGAGCCATTGAGAGGTGCAAGTGTTTAGGAAATTTTTGAAAAAAGTTTATCTGTTATCGAAATCGAATCTAATACAATTTAAAATCTGATAAGAAAATATTTTATAAACTAGTAAATTAAGCAGTGCCGGCTCGTCCATAGGCACTGCGGAACTGCAGCAACCCTAAAAATTTCAGAACTAAGTCACAAATACTAACAGCAATTGTTATTTCCTTGTAAACTCTCTCTCTCTCTCTCTCTCTGCTCTCTCTCTCTCTCTCTCATATAGTATATATATATATATGCTAGTGTTATATATTATATTGCTGGTTATATATGTTATATACAGCAGCAGTATGTTGGCTATACATATATATATATATAGCAAGTTATAGTTAAGGTTGTTATATATATTAATATAGATATATATTACTATATATATATATATAAGTTAATTTCCTTTGTCGAATCAATTCCATTCCATGTAGTACAATAGAACTTGAAAAATTTTTGGTCCGAAAAATTTCATAGTGTAAAACTGAGCGAGAGATGTCCGTGAGTGTAGCTTAATAAAAGCCAAGCATTGGAACTTTTGGAACAATTTTGTCTCGTCTCATATTTTTCCTTCTGAGCTTCACATTTATTCTTTAAATTTTAAATTTCGATCATTTTTCAATTTTCTTAACTGATATATATATATATATATATAGTGTTATGAGTTATATATATTAGTATAAAGTATATATATAAAGAGCATATATATATATATATATATATATATATATATAGGCATAGCAGCATATATATATATATATATATATATGACCCTTTTCATTTTACGACCTCGTCAGTTTTGAATTTTTTTTTTTTTAATATATTTCTTAGTATATGATCCTAACAATCAATTTAGGTGGTGACATGATCCAAAAATATATAGGACCTTTACGTTGACGACTCCGTCAGTTTTATTTTTTTTTTTCTTTTTTAACTAAAAGAATACCATAGGGTAAACCGCAAAGCGGCAGGATCGGGGTCTCTCGGCCTTCCGGGGAACGACAGAGTAGGACTATTTCACTCTCTGGAGGGTCTCCGAACCCCGCTCTTGGTATTGGGTGTCGTGGTTCCCGCCTTACGGCATGGAAAACGTCCCTCCCTCTGTCCCCCGGCCACTGGTTCTCTCCCTCCCTAATTTTTTTTTTTTTGCACATTTTTGTAATAAGCTTTATACGTTGGTTCCAAATATAAAGGGTTCGTTTTTCTGTAAGTGTGTCGTACTTTTCGAGATATTTCATTTATGAAAATATTTTATTTTTTTTATTTTTATTTTTTGCTTTTGAAAAATTTTTTATACACTGATTCAAATATGTAATTACTTTTCCATTACGTGCTGTGTAATTTTATTTTTGAAACAATATTTAACATAAATGATTTTTAAAAATTATCAAAAATATTTCGAACTTCTTTTGAGTTTGAGTGCACTGTTACCACTCGAAATTATTGTTAAAAATATATAGTATCAAATATAATAAGTCGAAAAACAAAAAAATCGCAACCGACGTGGAGTCAAACATATAAGAGAGCAGAGAGTATATATATATATAGTATATAGTATATATATATAGCAGCAGCAGCAGCAGCAGCAGATGCAGCAGCATATATATATATATATATATATAATCTTAGCGGCCTGGTTAGGTGTGTGAGAAGAATTGATAAAATGAGAATGAACGTATTAGTGAGCTGTGTGGTGTGTGAAGCGGGTAAACGAGAGAATAAATGAAAATATGTTGGAAAATATGAAAGGATGAATGATAAGTCGGTTGGTTAAGAGTTGGTTAACATGGATGTATAGTGGTGAGTGTTGGGAACCGACCGGCTGGGAGACCGGAAGAAAAAGTGGATTGAAAGTCAGTAAAAGAGTGAGAAAAATGTGAGTTTGGCAGAGGCGAGAAGAAAAGGTGCATGATAGGAGCAATGGCGGGGTTTTGTGAGGGGTATGGTTGTGGCCCACCTGGGCCAGGGAGATGAACCCCACACTTGACGATTTACCATAGTGAGATCCGTCGCGGTCCCGTAGACCTAGGGTGGATTTCTTCTGACTGCGACGAGTTCTTACTAATTAATGGCGCCAGAAGGGGCGGTAAGACTGAGCTTTTTTTCGACTTTTTGTCATATTTTTTCTACCGCTTCTTTTCCAGTGCATGCTATGCACCTTTACCCCCAGTCTTGGGAGAAGGTGCATAAGAGAATAAGAAGAAGAAGAAGATATATATACATCATACAGGCATACATATATATGTTAAGGCATATATATATAGTTATATAGTTATAAGGTTAAGTTGCTATATGTTACAGCAGGTTATAAAGCAGCACCCCTTTCACAAGAAACCACACGAGCCGCCACTGAAATTAAGGGTAACGGTTAACGGATGTAGGGGGAATTTTAACTCAACGTTAATTCACAAATGTACTCGTTAATTCCGTTACTTTTTCTCGAAATTAACGAAAGCGTTTAACGAAAATTAACGAGTTAATTAACGCTGGGTTAATGCCCACCTATATATGCATATAGTATATGGTAATTATGATATTTAACTTCTAATACCAGAAAATATGACATCATAGTATCTT
>JABUQX010095717.1:50000-51015 GCA_015478945.1 Trachelipus rathkii
CCATGATAGTAAAGAAAACTGGATAACACAGCGAAGGAATCAAAGGTATGAAGATGGAAAATGAAAAAAAAATATTTATTTTTAAGAAAAAAATTTGCTTAGAAAACTAATAATATATTTAGAATCAGCGTATGAAATATGTATGAAAGAAGATTTACCCTTGTGGGTAAACCGCAAGATGCAAAGAAATAGTCTTCTGGGGAGATCTGGGAGAGGTCCCGAAACCCCTCTTTGGTGTTTGGGTGTCGTGGGGGTTCCCTTCCGCCCTCCTGCCGGGGTGGTCCCCCACTTGTCCCACTGTCGGTTTCCGAGCCCCAAAAAAAATACATACCGCTGATTCCATATGTTATTAGCTTTTCTTCACCTATCGTAGTTTTGAGACAGTAAAAATTCAAAAAAAAAGTAAAATTTTTTTTCATCTACGCCAAGCCTTCATACGCCGTGGATTCCATATGTTATCGGGGCTTTTCGTAAATCTATCTTAGTTCGAGATATCATGCGGGCAACTTCTTTGTCAACATATATATATATAAGCAGTATATATATTATATATATATGGTTGTTGCTATATATATATATTATGCTATATATATATATATAATTAAGCAGTTATATATATATGTTATACATATAAGGTTAGTTATATAAATAGCGTACTTCATGGGAGCAGGACGTTACAGCAGCATATATAAGGAGCAGCAGCAGCTGGCTGCTGCTGCTGCTGTTGCTGGCGATGATGACTTTAGAGCGATTGACGTTGTTGATGCTGCTATGGACATTGCTGTTGATGTTGTTTTCAACGTTGTTAGTTTTTATTTAATGACCATGAAAATTAAAATAGTAATGATGCTATTGGGTTTGTGAAGCTTTTTAACTCAATTGAGACATTAGGAACCTATAGAAAGATTGAAAACAAACACTCACAAAGAACACCCTTAGAAGAAGAGGAATCAACCATGAAGAGTGTACAATCATAAGACCTTTTGAAGCATGGAAGCACTCACCTTAACCACCT